>JAPZDZ010000025.1:24328537-24346959 GCA_029783805.1 Acanthurus tennentii | reverse complement strand
TTTGAAGGCGCTACCATTTACGGCTTCGAAAAAGATTGTGTTTGTTCAAAGTGAAATTTTGGCGATAAATTGCATTTCAAATCACTTTCAAGTGCAAATTGCCGACTTCCTGTTGATTTAGCCTGCTTCTCCCTGTAGGGCTCGGGCTCTAATAAAAAAGAAACAGTACAGATACAATAGGGCCTTCACACGAAGGCGCTTGGGCCCTAGTAAACAGTACAAAAACAATTGGTCCTTGCACCGCCTTCAGTGCTCAGGCCCTAATAAGAAGAAAGAAACAGTACAGATAAAATAGGGCTTTTGCACTGTTTTACAGTGCTCGGGCCCTAAAAAAACAGTACAGCTACAATAGGGCTTTCGGACTGTTTCACGGTGCTCGGGCCCTAATAAGAAGAAGAAGAAGAAATGGAGCAATTACAATAGGGCCTCGCACCGCCTAGTTGCTCGGGCCCTAATAATAAACTCTTGATACACACATATACACGCACACACATATAAAATTATCTTTTTCTGTGCTCTTTCACAGCTTGTGTTGCTTGTATTACTGCTTAGGTGGCGACAAATAAGCCATGATCTGATTGGGCTAAATCTTTAGAAAGTTTTTCTGAGCTTTGGAAATGGTTTGACTGTAGTAACAACACAGAATAACATTTCCATTCTGTTGATTGTAGTCCAGCACTGGGATGTACAGTTATTTTCTATCTGGCTCTTGCTCTTGTTGCATGTCTGCCACCTTTTTGTCTCACAATGCAGTGTCAAAGTCACACATGATGATTACAACTTGATAACAACAACTAACCACAGCACTCTCAGCACCATATCTACTGTTGCCACTGCATTATATATACAGTGATGCACATAGTTTTAACAGTTTTTTTAATCGACCCATCTATGAAACTTCTCATGTCTAGTAGTGAGAGTGAGGTTACATGTTTTTTGGGGTTTTTTTTATGAGATCCATAGGTGCATTTATACAAAACGTACAGTGCATTCTCCACTATAAATCCCTCTTTTCTTGTATTTTGAACATGAGACATAACTAACAACACAAAGTAAGTTGAGTCAAGCTGGTGGATCGATATTTAAAATCTGGCTGTTTTTTTAGAGTCAGAAACAGGTGGGTTTATTGCAGATTTACATATCCCTAATTATAATGTGTATATGATGTAATGTTTCCATGAATTATTTACAAAAATATAAAAGCTAAAAGCTAAATGCAATCACACTCTTTAAGAAATGTACTCTATGCAGCTCCTCTACTGTACACAGCTGTGTGCTAATGAAAAGACCATCTCCCACAGCATACAGTAACAACAGTCATAACAATTACAAAGAAACTAAGATCTTTGGGGTTTTTTTAAATAAATTACACTATTTATACTATCTGTATAATAATCCTAATTTACATAAATTTCAGATTAAATGCAATAGTTGCCGTGAAAACAAATCAGAATTTAGGCTTGCAGACGATTTTTACTAAATAGCTGTCTCTTATGTTGCAGGCTGCAGCAAAATCAAAGACTTGTAGAGAAGCAATGGAAGCTCACCTGGGAATATGAACTGCACCATCCTTTGCAGAGCTCACTGAAACTCATGTCATTTTAATAGGTGGTATACATTTAACAACTTTTGCACAGCTGCAGCATCAGAGTTGGAGCCAGCACATCTAACACAATGTTGAAATTACATGCCCGTCACTCTCTGAGGTATTGCAATGTGTTTGAAGTTGAGCAGCTCCAAATTGTAATTCTGTTCTAGCGGAGAAAATCCTTGTCCCTGACACATCTTTAACAGTCTCTTCAACCATTTTTTTTATAATTCACAGCATGATAAGTGAGCCATGCGCCTGCATCTCTACCTCTTACCTACAAAATACATCCTGTAATTTATCTGCTTTCTACACATATACCCACATTTTCACCTTTCCGAGCACTACCACTGAGAGTCATTACTCAAGACATGCACTGCCCCCCCTCCAAACCAGCACCTCACCCCACCCACCTCCACGTTTAGCCCTGGGGCTGGATATCTATAATTCATCTTTTATCTGACACTCGCAGTCCTGCTTGCTGTTCCACACAGCCATTGCCCACTTCACAGGGTAAAGCCGCCTGCTGCCGCTCGCTTTAATACAAATCTCACAGGGCACCTAGATACTGATTGTAATCCAAGGTAAACAGCCAGATTTGCATAATCACACATCTCACAAGTGAGGATCGTAGCAACTGAGGCTGCAGCGCTCAGCCTTTGGTTTCAGGGGGATATGGCGTGCCAAACTGGCTCCAACACCACTGCTTTATAGGGTCTTAATAGCAACAGGGGGCCTAACCCTGGATCATATCAAAGGGGAAAAATGTTGTTAAAGGAAAAACTGTGAAAACGTGCATTTGTGTGTGGAAGTCAGAGCTGGAACAAGAAAAAGCACAGAGCTTGACCTTCCTGTGTGGTGCAGTTTATGACTTTTTCCAGCTTAGGATACATGCAGTATGCTGAATGCAAGCCAGACGTGAAAATCCTAATATATGACGTAATGCTACGTACCGTGTATCCATGCTTAACAAGTTATTTTATCTCCATGATGTAGAAGGATAAGAGACATCAAATATATAGAATCATATATAAAAAATATATATATCACTCGTCAATATCAACCCTTTCACGTCAACTGGATCATGAGTGACAGACTAAAGCTATCGACAAGGCACATATATTTAAGTGTCAAAAGTTTTGGCATTTACAAATTTGTACAAACTATCCACCAGTAAATTCACTAATTCATACATGTATTTTTGGCCTAATAGTTGTCTGTTAAAAGCTTTTCCATTTAGGAAGTTCAAATAGGCCCAAAAAAGGTAGATGTTTAAGGGTTAAAAAAACAGAGAAGAAAGAACAAAACAGATTTAAAAACAAACTGTTTTTGTGAAAAAAAAAATTCTGTGCTGGTCTTCTGAGCAGACCTCTTCTTCCAAGAGCCTGATGGACATTGCACAAGGTCATTAGCAAACTGGCAACACCTTGGCCAGTGCTCTTTAAATACCCTCTTTGATAAGTTGCTGGTTACTTTCTCCCATGGCTTCCACCCTGTTTGGTTGTGTTGCATTTTGTCTTTAACTTCATTCCCTTTTAATCATTTAATATTAACAATTTGTCTGGAAAATGTCTTGATAAGCTTCCTACTTGTCACATTCTCTGAGCCAGTTTGTCACAGTCACTATTAGCAAATATAGCAGTATCAGAATCAGCCTCAAAATTTAATCCGTTCAAATCAGTCTGTTTATATATTGTGTAATCAAGTGTGGCATGTAGTACAGCATGTTAAATACACCAAATCATGAAAGTAAACAAGAATGTTCCTGTAAGTGATGTCACTAGACCAATGCAATTATTCAGTGTTCATATGAGGAAATACTACTGGCACATTCACTAGAAAATCACACTAAATGTAGATGATACGCTGTGTAGAAATTCAGAAGCATGAAGGCAGTGGTGTAGTCTACATAAAATAAAGGTATATGCTTTATATCTACAAGGAAAGACACTTCCCCTTAGAGACGTGCAAGGATACGCAACAACATGGTTCCATTAGAAAAATTCACCCTGTGTGAAGAGTGCGGACCAAAAGGGCTTTTGTCAACCAGCCCTGATGTGACCAATAAACAACCCAGTTGTCATTTCTCCAAAACTGCCCACTCAACAGTAGCCATGTAGCCTTGCAAGTTTAAAAATTTGAGTTATTGTATAGGATCACTAAAGGCGATGAAATGGAAGCAAACTCAAGCTACACTCTTTCATTGTTTTTGGAAACCTGCTGGCCCTGAAGCTGCTGCTGCTGCATTGGGTGATACTGCAGCTGCAGCAGATGACACTAAAATGCTGCTAATGCTGCAAAAAAAGCATTGCATATTTTTTTTCTTTGTCTTCATGTTTCTTTTATGTTTTTAATTAAAGTTGTTGCTCAAAATATAAATTGAAGTGTAATATATGATTGACAGCTAACCTTAACTTGTGATTAAGTGTACAGGTGAGACTGTGATACTGTGGGTCCATTTGCCAATCATCACTGAGCAGACTCTGGCTTCAGATGATGTCACCATTGCAAGATGGCAGTGCCTCTTTCCGGAATATTTGGCTTCATTTTCATACAATGGGAGGAGGTGGAGACCATCTATCCATCTTCATAAGACAACATTGTTTATATGTAAAAAAAAAAACCATCCACATTATAATGATACAAATCTGCTAAAAAATTGGCAATTTTTTTTCTTTTAAGTATTTGGCTATTACCATTAAAATGAAGGACTTTAGGTTGAAGAGAAGCCTCAACTTTTTAAGTGGATGATGAAAACCCATCACAAACATTAAAGAAGGCCCAACTTTCTGCCTTAAATATCCTTAAAAACTAATCCCACTTGCATTGGATTGATTACTGAGCTCAGAACTACAACAGCTAGAAAACTGTAATAGACTTCTCATCCCTCCCATGAGCTCCAGTGCAGCAGCTAAGATAAATATTATGCTATAAATGAATTATATATTTAAAATGATTCTCACCGATTCAATAAGCTGGACAGTGTCTATTTATAACCTCACTGAGAATAATGGCTGTATGAATTCCAATTGAAAGAAAACCACACAATGGGGGATTTGAATGGCCCCGATTCCTCTATATGTGGCTAAACATTGTCAAATGACCAGTTTAAAACAAAACAAAACAAAACAAAAAAATCATGTGTATAAACTAGGACTGTCAGTCGATTAAAATTTTTAATTGTGATTAATCGCATTAGTGTTTTGAGTTAACGCATTATTAACGCATTAACTTCGACAGCCCTAGTATAAACAGATGATCTTTTCTCTTTTGTGTAAATATTTAAATAATACATTCATCATGACCACTGTTTTCATGGAAAGCATATTTTTTTAAACAATTTTTGCATGTCTATGCTGAAGTTGCCAGTCACCTCTGCAGTGACCTCAAGTTTTATTCCTGCCAGTAATATTTCCAACTTGCTCATGTCTTCCAGTGAGCACAACTGGCAATGTTTAGAAGTGGGGAAGCTGATCTTGGTTTGTGTCCTTAATTTACTCCACTGGCAAAGCCTTCCTTTTTAATCAGAAACACACCTAATTTGGTTGTCCAACAGCTTGGTTCAGTTTTTACAGAATGGAAGTCTCAGTAATCTAATATTAAAACAATATTCCCTTCCAAACACTAATATTTCAGCTTCCTGACTAAATCTGTCACATGATCCTTGAATGATCCTGTCTAAAAGTGGCATGTATGTGTATTTAAATAGATTGAACTTGGAGTTGGATAAAGAACAATCGAGAGAGTTAATTAAGTCAGCTCAGGCGAGAGCTGCAGGAAAAAGAAGTATGCAGTGTAACTTCCACCTTAACTTGTGAAAGGGATAATTTCTTTGGCTTGCATTTGCTATGAGTTTTGTGCTCAGTGTACAACTGACCTCAACAAAAACAAACACAAGGTTCTGCACACAATAGGATTTAAGGCAAATTATCCTGGAATTCAGTATGGATATGGATGGAGTCTGGAATACTTTAAATTGGTGACCCTCTGACCTCTACTGTCACCCACAAGGCAAAATTTTCACTCAATCAATATCTTGGTTCATAAGATTTGGTATGACTTTTATGCTCCACAGCAGAGTCAAAAATGAAATCAGTAATATCTGCACAGATAATGTGATCTGTAAGCCCCCCACCCCCGTTTCTTTTTCAAACATTCATTTTTACTGTTGCTCTCCACAGTGTCAGGCACCCTGAAGTCTAACATACTGGGACCCACAGGCCAGCCAGTTAATGATGTAAATAAACTCACTCAGACTTGACTGTCACTGCTGGTTAACCTCTTTGACTCTGCATTGTGTTGTGTCAGGGTGTGAAAAGATGGACAGGAGGTCTATGTCTATTTCTGTGCTGCTTATTGTCCAGACAGAGACATAATGTATGTAACAATCAGTCATACAGGTGGTTCACCATTATCTGTTTAAATTTAGCACATGGTCAGCTAGTTATTTTTATACCCTGGGCTGCTAATTTTTTTTCTCCATCTTTCCCAAATGGATTTGCTGCATGTCAAAGTTCACCAAAGATAAAGTGGACAGGAAAGACTGACAGAGTTACTCTGTGGGTGAGTTAAATTAATTGGTTTGTTTAAAGAGTTAATACTTTTAAATGCTGGCATTACAAAGCTTTAAATAAAGGGGCTTTTCAATACATTTTATCAGGGTTTTGAATTTCTTTTTCCCCTTTTCTCTTTAAACATAGACGAATATATTTTGGGATATTCCACATGTGTTTTCATCATCTAAGTACAAATGGATGTAAGCCAGACATAAAAAGATGCCACAAAGTGAGTTAATTGTTGGCTTGGGTGAAGCACTGGCTGCTGGATGTTCCTCTTTGCACTGTAAGCATTGACGTACACAAGCAAACACAGGATTACTTTTAATACTTGAGAGAAAGCCAAATATAGACCCTGTTTTTTATTGCACACAGCCTTCAGTCCATTGCATGTTGCAATGCATGTGTATTTTAAATCCGCAACACCTGTTGTTACTTAGTAGAGATTTAGGCTTTTTTGCTATATGGACAAGCATAAACACAGTCAACTGTCAACACTGCACTGGTTACATGCCAAGCGTAACTATTTAAAGTCAAGTTGCTCTTTTGTCCTAGTATGTGATGGAATGGAATTGAATGGCTTATGGATGCATGTGTGTGTCTTGGAAAAGCTTTGAATTTCAGTGGAGCTAAATGGAAGAGCTTTAATGCTTTGGTTAGTTATAATATTTGGCATTGCATTTATCCATGTTTACAGTAGAGTATATTGACTCAAAAAAGGCATAGTTATCTGAATGGATGTGGTATTAGTGATTTTGTGGTGTGCATTGGTGCCCTTAAATGATGAATGATGTACTTAAAGAGGTTTTTGGAGAGCCCACAAAATATGGACCAGTTACGGGAAGAAACTCTCAGTGTTTTTGTTGTATGATTTTATTTAGATTTTGCATTTTTAACAGTACAGCAGTGGGAGAAAGATAATATTTGTTCAGTCTGTCTGTTTATTCAACAATCTGTTTGTCCAGCACTTAAATTAAGAGCAAGATATCTTCACAACTGCAGTCTTTAAGTTTGTGTGCCCAGAAGTTGATCCTTGATTATTAAACCTGATCGTGTCAGGATAAGGATACATTTGTAATTTGTACACTATTAGAAGGCACTATTAGAAACCATTTAGCACATTCTTATGGCATTTTCATGCAATATTATCATACAATATTACCTGGATGCATAATCTGGATAATGACATCTGATCTGCGACCAAGCCTTTTCATTATCTCAGTTCCTTTGCATTGTGATTCGAGCAGGGAAGGGGAACTGACAGACTGAACAAACACCACACATCCTCAGGCAAGACCACCAAGAGACTCAAGAGATATGGTCTGACCCATCACATTCAGACTGTAATGCTACTCCATGCCTTTCCTCGTACATTTACAACATTTTTCCCAGTCCATTAAATTATCCAAATGAGGACCTCAGTTACCACTGAGGTTTTCAAAGTCTGGCCTCAGGAACTTTTACAGGCTTCTCTTTTTTCACTTTTGTCTGTGAATAAAATGAATTATTGAGGTCTGAGTAACATCATTCTAATTTTCAATCTAATTGACAGCTTTTATGAAAGAGGCAAGTAACCCTATGTTTTAACTGCCAAAATCAGTCTAGATCTTCCAGTGTGGTATGTCTACTGTCTTCAGTTGGTCTGCATAACGTATATAACTATAGAGGATAACATTTCCTTAGGTTTGAAATAACTGGTTGTCAGGGCAACCAATCAGACTTAAACAATCGCTGTAAAATATGAGGACACATACGTGACTCTCATCTGCAGCTGTGCATCTTGTAAGGCAAAGTGTTTGCAGATTTTAAACTTTTACTGATCAAGTTTAGAACAGGCACAGGTACAAAGCCTAAGAAACTGGTTTCCACAATGACCAACAGTCTTCCTGAGCCTCCTGTGAATGATGCAGTTTGAGATTTTGTTGAGGTCAGACTGTGTTGAATTTGTGAAAATGCGTTGCATTGGTTGCTTGAAACTGAGATGGATTACTCTGGATTTTCTCCTGTTATTAAGTTTTTCTAAGTCTGGCAGATTCTTGACAGTCGCTCAGCTTTGATTAAGAATTTGGCTGTTGGTTACTAAGAGTATGAGAGTTACCATGAGTTATTAAAATAATGAAACGTTGAGAAATAAATCAAATGTCTTAAGCATCATACCGATCACATCCCAAGATCATGTTCAGGGTAATATCATAATTGTTGTGTGACATCCTTCTAAAGAGCTGGAACCCGGTAAGCCAGACTGTGGAAACAACAATCCTAAAAAAGAGGAATACAACACACTCGATCATTTGCAGGAAGTTGGTTTACTGGGAGGACTTGGCTAACTGCATGCAGTGACTGCCAATGCTCTGTTTTGCTTTACTGCCTCCATTTCAAACAACAGGATCAGACCCAGCATGGATTCAGGCTTTTTTTAAGAAAAAAGAGATCCACATGGAAAGTAACATGGAAAGAAACGGATCTGTGAAGTTAAACTTCTAAAATAAAAGCATACACCTGCATTAGACACAGGGCTAATGTTAAAAGGGATTAATTTTTGATGAATCTTTATTGCTTCTGAATAGCAGCATTTAGGCCACCAAATCTTAGGTGCGAGGACTCCTCCACCACCACCACACTGACTGTCAAGGACTCATTAACATACGCTAGCAAAGTGTGCTTCCCTCAACAGAGTCATCTGCATCTCTCCCACATCGTCCTCCCCCAAAAGTCTCTGGGGAGGCAATCCTGGCATGCTAATTAAAAAAGACTTCATAGCAACATTTGCAAATTTACACCCATGATGCAGAAATTCCACTGAAACCACAGAGCATGTCTCTTACCATAATGTTACCATAATGTCACCATAACTGCTTTTGCTTGGCAGTAATGTGCAATCTGTTGAATGGCTGTGGCTAAACTATCCCTAGTCTGCATGAAGGTTCACAGACAAGCAATGAAGCACAGCATGTTTCCATCTACTCCCATTACTTTATGCCTCTAATAGGTAGCCTTCAGAGAAGAGACAGTGTGTATGTGTGTCGCTCCACATATTCAGTATTAGCACTGTATCCCCATGTCTGCTCATTAGCAGGTTGGGAGAATACTCTCTGCCAGTTCTCATATAAACAAAGTTGGAGGGTTTTCAAGAAGTGTGTAATTACATGCAGAGCAAGGGACTAAGATGTTAGATTCCTGTCAACACTGTCTACAGTGAGTGTGTGTGTGTGTCTGCCCAACCACTGACTGTCTCAAGATGTTAAAGATGATATGTGTGTAATTTGGGGTTGTCGTGAAAACAAAGCTGTGACCTACCACAAATTACACTGACTGGCTGTGAAAAAACTGTTCCTCCCAATGAGTCTTTGGTGTGATGTTGCATTCATTTATTGCACAGTGTTTTTGACTGAAACCCCAGTGAATCCTGCTTCAGTTTAGATGAAGCAATTGTGCAACAGACACTTTGTCATAGCCAACATGTTTTCAGATCAAGGTGAAACTATGCAATTCAAAAACGGGAAACTATCAAATTTTGAGAATTACCTGGAAAGTCAAGTAGTTAAACAATAGCCTACTATTGACACAGGAAGACACTAATATTTAGGTGTAGCTGTAACTCAAGAAGTAGAGAGTGCTAGTTACTATTTAGAAGAGTGGTGGTTTGATTCCATGTTGAAGTGTCCTTGGGCAAGATACAGAACCTCAAAGTGCTCCCCATGGCTGTTTCATTAGTGTGTGAAAGACTTCCTGGTGAGCAAGTTGGCACTTTGAAGGGAAGCCATCTGCCATGAATGGGTGAACACTGTTGGTTGTGAAAAAACTAAAAAAGTGCAATATAAATGCAGCCCATTTACCATTTTTAGTGCTGTGAAAATTAAGCATGTGAAGGTCAAAGTGATAAAGGACTGTTCATCTAGTTTACCATTAATAACAGACAATGGGTTTGTGCAGACTCTATAAAGCAACATTAATTTGTTTAATATTTATTCTAAAAAGAGCTTTAACTGTAGCTATACATGCACCCTGCCTAAAGCTGTCCCAGAATTCCAGCTCATTTTAGTACTTAACCATAATGTTTGTCAATGACTGGCAAAAAATCAATGATCATGTTCACAGCTGGCTTGATTTAGTCCAAACCTGAGTTTGATTTCTATGGTCAGGAAATGTTACCAGTAGCTTGTAATAGCTGCTTGGTTTACTTAGATATCATTATTATTTTGAAATTGTGTTTTAAAATGTTATAGGTCAAAATTTGCAATATTATATTATGCAGGAGTGCAGAATACTTGATTAAAAACATCTTCTGTCTCTTCTTACTTTTTCCTTTTTTGAGCATCTTTACTGACTTTAAAAGACCTAAATCCTTAAGACTCCAACTATGTGAACCTTTGAGTTTATTTAAATTACTCTGATAGTAAAAATCTTTGTGAGCAGTTTTAGAGCAATCTAAAGAGCTGCTATAGTAACTGCTGAATTGAACTTTTCTCATATGAAATTTCAGTCGTTGAGCTGAAACACATACGTTAGTAGCCTTAGCACATTCATTTGAAGCAGCTCTCTTTTGACAGGAGTCAAAGACAAGGAAATGGCAATATGATATGCTGAGTCTCCAGCCCAGTACTCCCAGATGACCACATCCCTCAGGGCATTTCTCATCTCTGCTGAGAGTCACTTTCAGCTTTGGCTTTGTGTTACTTTGGACCTTCAAGGTTGCAACACAAACCAACCTTGGTTGGCATTGAGTGCAATGAGAAGGAGGCTGAGTTTGAATATACTCTGACTCGAGAATGCATAGCCTGACCCGCTTTATGTCATAAACATAAGCAGGATGCGTTTCAGTTATCCCCAGGCTGAGACACATTAAATTTTTCTTTACTCATTTAAATACAAGTTTTATGTGTAAAGCAAGAACTAAAAGGAAATTATCAATTTAAATTATGCAGTGCTATTCATACAAATCACAGGGAAAAATCTAACCTGAAGCAGGATGAGGGATATACTCATGTTAGTTGTTTAGCATTGGCCTCACACTGAGGCTTCATTTCAGCAACCCAAATTTGTTGCTTTGTAGACTGAAAATTGCCGTATGATAGCTTAGGGGAGTCAATTACCCAAATATGGCCCAGTCCATTGCTAAGTCATGTGGGTCCCACAGAGACAGACCAGCTGAGCCAGCAGTAAACTGAGAACTGTGCATCCTTACTCAAGTCTGCTTTTTTATTTATTATCTTTGAAACATTTTTATTGACATAATTTATTATTTACCACAGTATCAGCTTTTACAGGAATGTAGGTTTCTGTTTGATTTTTGCCATATTTCAAACATGCTCAGAATAAAACACATAAAAGTATATTGTAAGTTAGTGCTGTTTTTCCTTTTTCTTTTTCTTTTATTGAAGTTTAGATTTGATTTTGATTTAGCGTTGTAAATTTTCAAGGTGTGTTATGTAGTTCACATTTAGTTTTGCTGTTTGCATTCCACCAAATACAAATTCAAAAAATGTACAGAAATATTTCCTGGGCTTTATACCCAGGAAATATGTGTGGTAGTTATATATGTATAAATAATTGTATATCTTGCTCTTTTTCATGCCATTCTATTGTATTAAATACATCAAACTTTCATTTCCTTGTTAAACCCTGTGTTGCACAGGGGGAAATAAATTACCTTGTAACTTGTAAATGATTTTGTTTATATGTCCAGAATCAAATAATGTTGTATACCATTAAGTCTGTTTTCCTGTTTTCAATCAGAATTACAACAACAGTGACTAGAAACTTGAAGATGTGGGCAGTGAATCTGATACACTGAAAAAGATTAAAGCAACTTGTGTCATGGCTCTGAATTTGTGTGGTTTTTTTTCTGCTGCTGATCCCTTTCTCCCTCTCCCCTTCATTCACTAGGTCCGTACAGAGAGGCAGGGCTGGTCAGTTTGGGAGTGAGGCTAACGAGCCACACCTGCCTCTCATTGACGATTAAGCAGCCTTAAAAAAACATTCATGCTCTGACTTCTGTGCCAGACGATTCGTGTACATGCCTTCAGTCTCTGTGCCCTCGTTCCCAAGAAGATCCCTTCGTCCTTGAGTTTACCTTATTAATTGTTGTTTTTGCATATCTCAGAGTATTGTTTCCAGTGAGTTTTTTGAGTTCTAGCAGTTTCCCGTTAGTTTATTTTTTCCCCTTCGGGTAACTTTCTGTTGTTCTTTTGTTACTTTTGCCATTGTGTCTTTAGTGTTTTTATAGTTTCCGTTTTGTCCAGTTTTTGCCGAAAGGGTGTTCTTTGTTCTGACTTTTTTTTTTTTTTAAAGATATTTTTTCGGTCTTTTATGCCTTTAATGGATAGGACAGTTGTGTGAAAGGGGGAGACAGAGAGAGAGGGGGTGACACGCGGAAAGGGTCGGAGCCGGAATCAATCTCGCGACGCGACCGCCGCATTGAGGACGGAGCTTCGTACATGGGATGCCTGCGCTACCAATCGAGCTAAACCGGCGCCCCTTTGTTCTGACTTTTGTCAAATAATTTTTTTCTTTAAACAGCTCTGCTTTTGTGTCCTGGCTCTCCTTGACGATACCATAACAACTTGGCTTTTATTGGCACACTCTAGTATCAAAGCACATTGGGTCAGGGTCAGTTTTAAGTATTTCTGTAATGTTTGCATGGCAATACAGTAGATATTTTGGTGGTTTTTGAAAATTGTACATGGATTGACATCACAAATAACCTTAAGAATTATTTACATTTACACCAATTTACAAAAAGTGTTACTTGCACATGCATTACATTAAGTCTAATGTAATTGTATATTCCAAAAAACCTGCGGTGGGGCAGTATGGAAGACTTGAGAAAAAAATGAGGAGACACTTACATTTAGAAACATATTGGATATTCCTTGTCTTTTCCTCACTCTCTCTCACACACATATCCACACATACACATCTCCAAAGATGCAGCTTCAATCCCTTAAAGATCATGAACTTATGATTTTGCTCCCCACAAGCCGGCCGCAGTTGGACCTTCGTCTCTTAACTAATTTTAAACATATGTGACATTCAGAGGCCAAAGCCCAACATTTCATAAAATATAATCTGTTTCTAATCACATGGTAATCTCCATGCAGCTGTGGAAGACCAAATATCCTATTGTTTATGTAATTTACATAATGCATCAGGGACAGGCCAAAGAAGGAATGCAGAAATTTACTGGAAAATATATTTAAGTTCTTTTAGAGGAATTGCTTGTCACACATGTATCATCTCTTCATAAATCAAATCTGATTAATGACATAAAATTAGACAACAGTGTTTGTGTATTTATTGCCAGACTCCTACTGCAGATACCCAGCATTGAAGAGGGAAAATACCACATTTATGGGAGCATAGTTTATTCTAAACTCTCTTTTCAGTATTTGCGAGATGATGCTCAAGACCAATGATTTACATCATACCATGCTGAGTATCAGGTTTCAAAGATGTTCTGTGACAAAAACAGAAATCTCTAAACAAAAGCAGTCATTTCCTGGCACAATAGCTCCCTAAGTGGGTGCTGCAGCACTCTGGGGTGCCTTGAGGATTTGTTGAGGATGCTAAGGCTGCAGCATGATGTGTTCATTTTTTTTTCACTGAAATATTATTTCACTTGTGTGTATTTTTTTAACAAACTGAAAACTAAAAAAAATGCTATTATTCAACAAATTGCCATTTAACACAACTTCAGCCAAAGTAACTAAAATCAGACTATAGTTCTCTGTCCCACTTTGTAGTGTCTTCTCCAAGGACGAAAAAACAGCTATGTGAGGTTGTACAGTGCTTCAAGCTCATGCTAATGTTATCAAAATAGCATATTAACGATCAAAGCAAATACAAGCAAATATATCTCGTTGACCATGTTAGTTAAGTGTGACAACATGCCAACATTTACTAAATAGCACCAAAGCCAACATGCAGCTGAGGCTGATGGTTATGTCATTAGCTTCACAGGTATATGTTGTCGCAAACATTAACAATTGGACCTGATGATGATGATGTCAGGTGAAGAATAGGATGTTGAGCTTTACAATTCATCCTGGTAGACATAGATTACAATCCACCCAACTGTTGTAGAATAAAATGTCCCTTTAGCGTAAAAGTCCTCATCATTTTATAGGTAAAAGTCAAAAGATCATCACAGTCATCAGAATTCATCCTCTGTGTACATTTAAAAATTAAAGCCCAGGACCAATACTGTTGTCCCCAGTCATGCTGCTAGCATGGCTAAGACAGTAAAGGGGTACAGCCATTTAAAAAGGTTTGTAAATTCTGAACATATTGAGACCAATCTGGCAAACTACGTGTGTTACACTGTTATCCATCTTAAAGTTAGCTAACATTATTGCTAAAAAAAAAAAAAAAAGAAGAAGACATTCTTGAACCAGTTTGAACATACTCACATAGCAGGAGAAAAAGTGACAAGGGCAAGAGGAAAGCAGAATAGGTGAGCAGCTTCTTTCTCACATTGTTCTCTGCCACAGCTGCACTTAAGCCTCTGGCCATTAAAGTTGAGAGCATTAATTGTGCCATGAGCTTGCACTTGCCTTTGCACTTGCTCTGTTTTGTTAAAACAGAGCCGTAAGTCTGAATACCACTCAATATTTTTTTCCACCAGTCTTTTGTTCCAGCTTTCTCTTTCTAGGTCAGTTTGATGTTGCCTATGGGCGATAGTGTGTAAATAGGAGCAGTTGTCTGTTTTGATATTGACCTGCAGTCCCATGGGAGCTTATCTCTCTGTTCTTGACTTAGATCCCAGGTGACTCAATCTTTTCTCTTCTCTCTGCAGCTTCAGGGGCTGTTCTTGTTGTTCAAATGGAGAAAGAGAAGATGCTGCATGTGTTTTGCCCCAAAAGAGTTGATTCTGACTTACCCCACAGCATAGCTGCATGTTAAAAGAGACCACCCTGATGCTTTGGGTTCTTCTCATGTAGCCACTCCTTCAATTCCAACAACCAGAGAAATGTAAAACCAGGTGCCAGGAAGATGAAGTGGAGGAGAGTTTTTATGCGTGTGTGTGTGATTGGGTTGCTTAGTAGAATCTAAATAAAACTAAGCATCAGTCAATGTGTTGCCTTATTTGGCTTGGGAAGGTCTCATTACCCAACAGGTGTGTGTTATTTGAGAGGGATTGAGGGCAGATGAGGTTTGAATTGAATTTTAAATGAAAAACATATGAGGCAAAGAGTTCATAACAACATAGTTTAGTGATGAGGAGAAGCTGAGTTAAATCAACAGAAAAGACTCATGAAAACATTAAAAAAGGCTGCGTCAGGGTTACAGCAGGCTGCAACAAGCTCATCCAAAGACATAATTTTAACAAGTCATATCAGTAAACCGAATGAAAAAGAAGAACAAAACTCTTATCAGTCTAGAAACAAGGCAAAATATCCCCACAGCTGTTCTTTGCTCTTCTTCCAGTAAAGAATTACTGTACAGTTCCTTTCCCTTAGCAGCATCTATGCTAACCTCTTCAGGAGCCTTTATTGTTGTTTTTGAATGAACAGTCACACAGTCATCATTCCTGGGGCTGTTAAATAAAAGAAACCATGCTTGCATGTAACTTGTAGCCTGACAAAATGAACTGTCATATTGTGTGATCTTGTGTGGTCTCCTGAATCTAGCTGCCTTACAAGATAAAATTTTACCCACATTCATAGATGAAGTGTTGCCTGAGCACACACAGTGACTGCCCTTTTTTTAATGTTTTCGTAGTTCAGTTGAAATTCCAATCACTCTTGAAAATTCATCCTCAGTAAAGGCTTTGTTGGATGTTGTGGTGGTTGGAGCTCCAGAGATCAAGCAGGTCATCTGCTTCTTAGAGGGTTGGTGGTTTGATCCCCAACTCTTTTCTCTTCATGTCGCAGTGAATGCCGAACCCCATATTGCTCCTGTCAGCTACTCTATCGGTGTATGAATGTGTGTTTATGAGTTCCTCATGCAATATCTGTGTAGTCCATTTGCCACAAAAAATTGGTCAAAGTTGTTATATCGATATTCAAGATGTGTTGATTGAGCCTGTGCACTGAGCAACATGCAGGAAAACCTTCAACATTAAAAGTTGAGTGCCAATAGTCTTTGAACAGCACAATGTTTGTTTTTTTTTGCATGTAGCCACTCTATTAGCAGCTTGTGCTGCATCCATATTACTTACAGGGAACTAAGGCTTGCCTATTAGATGAGCTTGACCTCTACCTGCACTAAAACTTGTCCTCAGAATGAATTTAATTTTTAGCTTCATTTGCTTGATATATGTCACTAATTCCTGCCTAATCTACCTTTGTTCATTTGCCTCTTAATCAGTGCAGCCCTAATTAAAAACTTACTGCATCCATAGTAGCACCTGAAAGCACCATGACAGATCTTAAATATTCCCCACATAATCAAGCTCATGAAGTCAGGGTAATATTTGAACATGTCAGTCAGTTATAGTTGATAATGTGGCCTTTGTAAATTTACACTGTAGAAACAGAAGCTACACCACCCTTGAAATTAACCAAAGCATCACTTTGTACATGAATTCTTTATTTTATTGTTTTAAGTGTATGTACTCTGACACTTAAAGCTTTTTGACTGCAGCTAGTAACTTTTTAGCTTCAAGCTTACTTTATTAATTAGCCAACTAGCCACATGCAAGTATGGTAGTCAAAAGCTAACAAAGCCAGCTGGTTGCTAGCTATGAAGCTGGGTAATTAAATTGAACAATTACATGTTTGTTTTTTTAGTAAATGTATTTATAATATGGACTTCCATTACAATACAATTTACATGTTTTCCACACTAAGCAATTGCATAGCTGTATCACACTGAACATTGAATGGTGATGTGATATGATTGTAGCTGGCTCAGATAGGGTTTAGAAAACGTACATTAAAACTTTAGGTTTTGGCTAACTGAAGTCAAGCTTTTCACAGTTAGAGCAGTTTTTCTTAACCTCTTTTCTGGAACACCTTCTGGGTCTCCAGCCTGCCTATTTAGTCGGAATATGGAAAGCTTATTTACATTCTTCCTTCCTGTGGGAAGAGCTGCAGAGGCGAGGCAGTAGAGAGATTCTAACTGTCTCTGTCCCTGTCCTCATTAGTGCAGAGCTGGTCGGTTTCCTCCCTCTCCCTCTCTTTCTCTATATCTGTCTATCTATCTCTGCCTCAGTCAAACACACACACGTACACACACGCAGAGCAATCTCCAGCTCTAAACAGGCTGACAGTTTGAAGATAGGCCCACTGTGCCGAGTAGAGCAGAGCAAAGGGCTATGAGATGAGAATGCCCCTGAGTAAAGGAGAATGCAGGCGAACGCTTGTAATTGGGCCCTGAGTATCAGCTGCCAAATATTGCCTGTTAGTTCTCTGCACTTTTTTTTTTTTTTTTTTGCTATTACTATGCTAATACTATGCCATCCATGCATGCAAATGAGACAGGGCATGCTTGGCAGAGTCCCTGCCCTCATCTGATCTCTGTTACAGGGAGAGCAATGCTCACTTTTCTCCCGCTGATTGTGGAAACAAAAACACACTATTACACTACCTTCAACATATGTTCTCACTGCATCCATTTTAATGCTGCAGGACAAAAATATATAAATACTTTGAAGCCTAATCCTGTAAAATCATCTATTTGGTATGACATTTTGGTATGACAACCATTTCTATAGATCTACTACATATTCAGAAAGAATGCAGATTAATGTTTGTTTCGTATTGTTTAAAAAAAAAAAACAAGTGCAAATATCGGTACACTTAAAGAAATAACAGTGCCTTTAGAGAATTTATTTTGACATTTTCTATTTTACCTCATTCAATACCCATCATATGAATATAGGCATTCAGTTTAGTAAAATGCCACTATGGCTCCTCCCCATCGAAAAAATATTTTCAAAAAGACATTTAGAAAGTAAAATTAATTGCTCACTCAAACACATCCCTCTTTACTTCACCACACTTAAAACTGTGTGGGTTGTAGCTTGGATGTAATCAAAGAATGCTTGTAGCTGTTGGTTGTGAGCAAAATCATAAATTTTAGATCTGTGTGCAGATTGTGAGAGCCTACCGAAGGATTAATTTGGAGTGAACAAGTTAGGACACAAGGTCTGCTAGCTGGTTTTACAAGCAACAGGTGTCAAAAAGCAGACTTAGCATAGGAATAAGGAGCAACCAGTGTAGGGTTGCCAACCGTCCCTTAAAAAACGGAATCGTTCCATATTTGGAAACAAAAGTACGGGTCCCGTATTGAGCTGAAACGGGACGCACTTTGTTCCGTATTATCGTGAGAATCAA
>JAPZDZ010000025.1:24302710-24315904 GCA_029783805.1 Acanthurus tennentii | reverse complement strand
CCCACTCAGGTTAACGACTCTCAGGGGTGTAACCACCCTGTGATGGGTTTCTATTTCCTAACCCCTCCCCTTCTTTTGTTGCTGTTCATCTCTCCTGCAACATAAATATCTGCTTCCTTCAACCAGTCCTTTGAAACTGAAGAAGTTTCTTGGATGAGAAGTGTCTTGTCTTCCCCAAAACACACATAGTCCAGTTGCCTTGCTTTTGACTTTTCAACTTAATCATGACCTGGATCTATGAGAATCTACACAGACATATCCTGTAATTTAGTTAGGAGTTTTAGTTTGTGCTTCCCACGTTCTAGAAGGGTAACTGATGTCCAAATGGATTCTAGCAGCTTAATATTGCTTCCACACTGACAGTAAAGTTAAACAAGGGGAGCCCTAAGGTCTAATGTTACTGTGGTTTTGCTTAGTGACTGCTGAGCTGTCCCATTATTATGTAGGAGGTGATGGGTGCTGATGGATTGACCGATAACCCAAGCTATTTACAGACAGAGGAGATTAGAGGGATTAACGCAGTCGAGGTTGAGAAAACCCTGCACCTTCACACAGGCTCTGTCGGCTCTGCTGTCTAAATGTGCCTGCTGTTGTTGACAGAAAGTCATTCTGCATTGGTGGCCATAAAAAAAACCCTCAGAGCCGTCACTGACGTTTTCTGCAGACTCATTGCAATGAATTTCCATGAACTTGGTGGGTAATGTTTTACAGAGAGAGACTCATGTTGCTGTTAACCACAAACCAAAGACTACATGAGAAGCTATGTTCCTGACAACTATTTTACTGTTTGTGATGCTATAATTTAGACCAATCAGATACAATGTGAACACTGTATCTAGGTAGAACTTGTTGCTTTAAAGCCTGGTCAAACTGTTGTATTTCCCTGTTTCAGTAAGAGAGAACTGTACAGGGGACATGCTGTGCAATTGTGTTTCCTTTAAACAAAAGCTACTTCTGTTTGAACTGCATTTTTTTAATTTGGTGCACAATATGTAGGAGCATTGCTCCTACAAGCATGTCATGCTTATTTGCTTTTTGAGTCCGCGAACTAGTTTCAGTGTTTTCCATCCACCTTTTGTGCCAGAATTACACTCCCAGATTTCAGCTTCTCTCTCTTGCAATTTTTGTTGAGCAGTTTAGGCAGTTTTTGGCAAGACTACTTTACTAATACAATATAGTACCCCTTTGATTTTTATAGCACAAGCATTTTAAAGATGAAAGTAGTTAGATACAGTTGTGTTTTTTTAGCAAGCAATATCTCTACATAGTGAAATGCCACACCTGCTGTGTTGAAATTTAAATACCAAAGAATATTTTACTTTGAAAACATCATAACAACATATTTGAAAACAACATAAATATATGCATGAATATATATTCATGTGAAGTTTCCCAGAATATAACCTGAAAGAGCAGTATAATTCACTCCAGTCATGCTCTATTGCCGCAGCTGGATTATTTTCTTATTCATATTGGATCCTTTAGAACTAAACTGTCAGCAACACGGACAGAGTTTAGCCTATATAGATATACATTAAATTATGGAATAATTATTCAAAACTTTTGAAAAAAGGCTCATTTGTGGAGAAGATAAAAGCTTTTTATTTGTTTTCTTCCTAATTGTCCTTGAAATAATGGTCAAGAACGCCCCCATCCCCAGCACCAAAATGGTTTGGCCTCTGATCAAACTTTGATGTTGTCATTCGATTTGAAGTTCAGTACGCTCAAAATGTCCGGTCAGCACAAGTCTGGTGCTCAGAAAGAGAAGAAGAAAATAGAGGCCTTAGAGATTTACTCAATAAATATTTTTTTAAGAAGTTGGTTACGGTGAAGCTGGGGCTAGTAAAGTCAACGTAGCGCGAGGTAAGAAACAGCTCAGCTTACGTTTACCAGCCCTGTAACGTAACCTGCCAGCTCCAATGTTCACATCCGTTAAATATGAAAGCACAACACGTTATGTTTGACAGAAACAGTTTAGTTTGGTAGCTCCGTCAGAGAGGATGAGACAGAGAGGAGAGAGATCCAGCTGCAGTCAGGTGACAGAGATTATCTTACTACTACATACTCAGCCAAGGCTGTCAGCTGGCCTGAGTATGTGTACTGAGTTGAGAGATAGAGTTTCCAAAAAAGATTACGTCAGTGCCCAGGAATTTTTTTTCTTTTTGCCTGTCTTTCGGTTGTCATCTAATCTGGGATTTTTAAAGACCTATACAACATCTGAAGCAGGTATGCTTCAATTTCCTGCAAAGCAATAGTTCATATTCTGGGGCAATATGGGCCATCAGTGCTGGTGATTACAAATTATTTCTGCAGCAGACTCAAAAAACGGTGCACAATTAAAAAGACTAAAGTCAGTCCTGGATTGAAGATGATAACTGTTGACATCGTTTAAATTAACAACCAAGAAAAGCAAAAGCACAAAAAAATAAATGATTTCACATTACATCAATAAACACAACTTGAGTGCCGCATGTTGCTCTTGAAGAACATTTAAATGAGTTCAGGAAGACCATAACTGTAGCCTGAGACTCTCAGGTTGTTATTGACGTTGCTGCGCTGCTGCTGACGTCACCCGGCGCGGAGGTCCAAAGTTTATCAAGTTTCCATACATATACACCATCAGACCAAAACTAATCCCTTTGAATTTCAAAATAAAAGCGTGACTTCCGTTAAGTTAAAAAGGAGAAGACAACAACATTCGGTTGCACGGAATAAACATTGTAGCCAATGAAGAGTTGCCCCAAGTCAGTGTAATTGTTATGCAAAACATGAGGATTTGTAATACAAATAGCAAGTGTCCTGTCACAATGCATAGACTTTGTCCAGTCATACAAGATGGACGTCCACTTAGAGACTTAAGCAACATTTGTTGAAAAGTTACATCAACTGACAAGTAAGTTTACTTAACATAATGTGCATTCAGCCTCTTAGGCAAAGCAAAGTTGCTGAGGAGATTAAATGAATCTTGTGAACAGCAACATGGCAAACGTACTGTAAATACTAATATCCTTTGTTTGGACAAAGCAGCAGATTGAACCCAAACTGGCTTGACCTTGGATTGTGAGGCATGTAGGTCCTCAATCTGTGTTTAGGGTGTTTTTTTACATATGAAGTGTTCTTGATGTTCAGTGTATGCAAGCTACAAAAATCAGCTGCTAGACACTGGACACTTCAAACAATGAAGGCCAAGATACAGTGATTTACTTAGGCTATCCAAGTATTCTGTAGGGTCCAATGTCTGTGCTCCAACTTGTGCAGATGTTACACAGGCTAAAGGGAGTTCACTACGACAATAACCTGTATTATCACTTGATGTAGTTGAAAAAGAATACAATAAAATATAGTGTTGTTCTTTATATAGTTTCACCACCCAAGAGCATAGAGGAGTTTTATTTCTTCAATTTTTTACTTTATTTGTTTAAGAGGGAAGGTAAGACGCTCAGCTCAAGATGTGCTGGTCTGCTACTTTAAACCAGATAGGCCTATAAATGATTTGAAAATGATTAAATATTGTACTTTGTGTTAAATACTGATAAGAAAACGCTAGCCAGACTAAATTAGTAACCATAACTTACATTGCCTGCTTAAAATCAACATAGGCCTAGTGTTCTGATGTTAGTATAGCTAGAAACACCATTGAGCAGCCTTACAGAGTCAGTGGAGTAGATTTATAGGCAGGACTGCTTCAGGGTTGTTTCTGGTCAAAGCAAGTGTTGCATTGGTTACCACGAGTTTGTGTAATGGTGTGGGTTTACTCTTGTGGAGTAAATTCATGTATTTTTTTTATTGATGTTTGTTGTTGTTGTTGCTCCAAGCATGGCTGATGTAAGAATAAAAGAAACCCTGACAATTATCATGTTCGCGAATGCTTTAACACGTGTTTGATACACATCAAGTAAACTTTGTCTTTGTAAGTTAGCTTGGAATGTCACATACAGGGGGACAAGGGTCTTTTGTGTTTTTTTTCTTATCTTTAATAAATTTGGATTATCACGAGAGGGTATATTATAATCAGTATATTTTTATGCAACATACACCATACAATCCGTATGCTACGCTGAATCGTACGCTACTGGTAAATTTAGGTGAAACCTCACCATTAAATGTTTAAAACTTCCACAAAGTAATAATAATAATATCATTACATTTGACACTTAAAATATTAAAAAAATCGTAATTCTGAAACGCCAAGGGCTAGCTCGGGTCTTAATCTGTAGCCTATAGTATTGTCTAATTCGGATGTCGGATTAGGGTAATGTAACAACCAGGAATACCAGGAATTTGAAACTGTCAAATCGTCCTATGAAACATCGCAATTGCTTTATTGTGAAACTTCATAACGGAAGTTAGTGTGAGCTTAGTTAACTTGTCAGCTAGCCAGCACACTGAGTCTCCTTGCTGCCACTGATAAAACGGTTTTGTGCAGGGCTTTCTCCTTCATCACTTCCTTCTTTTGAGCAATGTGTTGTCAGGCTGGGAGGTGTGAAGAGCCCGGCTCTTCACTCCTTCTTGCTGCTCAAGAGCCATGGCGGAGCAGACACTGAGGGGCAACAGCGGCCGGAACGAAGCGGGTCCACGGCAGCAGACGAGGACGGGTCCACGTTACCTGCAGCTCGGCCACAACTATTACTGACGGAGTACAATGGTGTCGGCTTCTAAAGTTTTAAAGACATCTTTAGCTTTTGTCACAGATGGCCGGTTCAACTTTTCACTAACTTGCATTTTCGTAATGTCACTGGGATCATAGCGACGCAGAGTTTATTTTGCTTTTCTTTTCTTCCAGCACGTCTGTCCTGTAAAGCCATCTGCCTCAGGCGTAAATCTGGCGCACTGTCCCGCAGTGGCTCATAGAGCGCCTGTTTAATATTTCAAAGCCGAGTTAGTGGAGGTTAATATGGGGGCAAAGCAAAGTAGCCCGACCGCTAATCCAGCTGCTAACGGACGGACCAGAGCCTACTCCGGCTCAGACCTGCCTTCCAGCACGTCCAATAGCAACGGCAGTAACGTTAGCAGGACTACCGCCGGGGGTGTGAGGTACCATGCGTACAGCGGGTCCGGAGCCTCTGGAGCCACGTCCAGCACCAGCCAGCACCTCGGAGCCAGGGCGAGGTCTGTAGGGGGCTCCGGAGGCTCCGGGACCAGACCTCAATCCAGCATCAACATTCCGAACAGCAGCGGAGCCTACAGCTCCCAGGAGTCCGGCGGCAGCAGCCCGGAGGAGGCGGCGGACCAGGAGCGCTCAGGCGGAGGGCACGAAGGTCCCCGGCTGTTGATAGGATCACTACCAGCACACCTCTCGCCTCATCTGTTCGGAGGTAAGAGGTCAGAGCCCCTGTATTGTGTTGACACAGCTCAATGACTCACTGAACTGTAGTGACACTGACATATGATTGTTTACAGCAGTGCCTTGTGGTGGATGGTTAAGGATGGGGGTCCATGTTACCAAAATGTTAGTGTGCAAAGGTTAAACCATATTGAGTTTGTATTTCTTTTTCAAGAGATCTGTACTAAACACCTCATCTAAATATTTCCTATAGCCAATGTCTGAAACAGCAAAGTGAGCGCTGTTTTAAGAAATACAACTCTGCAGTTATTCAAAAATGATGTAATCAGAAGATGGTGTCTTGTGACAGCAGAGAAAAAAAAAATCCAAAATTATTTGTTTTGTTTTTTAAAAGACCACATCTGTGAACACATGCACTCATTAAGTGGGAAAATAAAAGCAATAGCAAAGCAGGGCCGGGCAAGGATCTTAGATTGTGGAGATAATGACCCACATTAAAAAATTTTGATCAGACATCAACACTAACGTGCATACAGTGTTGAACTTTGAATGAACAAGACTCAAACTATAACAACAGTAACAAGCACACACACACACACAAGCATAAACACATACACCTAGGATTGTTTTGGTATTCTTGTGGAGACAGTCAATTAACCTAATGAGTACCCCGGCCCCTTACACGAACCTCAGTTATCACAAGCGAATGCCTAAACCCACCCTTACTCTGCTATCTAAACCTTATTGTAAACTCAACACCAAAACCTGCTTTTAACCCTCAAAAGCTGTCTGTACCCCTGAGGATGTCAGTTCTGTTCCCTATGGTCATATGAAGTAACCCTTAGGTTGGCGTTCATTTTGGTTGCGAGTCCCCACTGGGCTATTACAACAAGCACACACATAAACACAAACACATCATTCACTCTTCAACCATCAATACTATGTTGAATAAATGCACTTTGCTGCCGGAGATAAAATTGCTTTTAACTATGTGTACATGACAGCATTCTTGCATGTCCTGCACCATATGGAGCAGTTTCTGTGCATGTCTTTAGAAATTAATATGAAAAAAGGCATTTGTGCAAATAATGTTTTAGTTGTTTCGTCGAGGGTAAAAAAATGTGCTTTGCTGTATGAAGTGCGTTTTAGCACATATTTAAAAATGCGTGTTATCACATAAAATTAGTTTGTGCCGTAACATGAATTAAATTGGTTTCACATATCACAAATCACAATTCTGCCCCCATTTCACATATGCAATTTACTTTGTGCATAGGTGATGCAGATCTAAAATAAATACAAATGGTAGCAACAGTATGTGGCTATGATAAAGTCAGTGGTTAATAGGCATATCAGCAGCAATAGCAACTGTAGAAGGTCCTCAGGTAAAGCTAATAGTCCAAGTTCTTGATTGCTTGATTTGTGGGTCTAACAAACTATCTACAGTAGCCCCATTGTAGCTTTTTCTACCTCAATCTTAGAATCAGCAAGATTTTTACCACCATAAGCGTTGGCATGCTTATTATTTCCATCCATTCATCCACTTTCTATACCGCTTAATCCTCTGCAGGGTTGTGGGGGGAGGGACTGGAGCCTATCCCAGCCGACTTAGGGCGAAGGCAGGGGACACCCTGGACAGGTCGCCAGTCCATCGCAGGGTTACACACATAGACATACAACCAAGAACGCTCACATTCACACTTACGGACAATTAAAATGATCAGTTAACCTCAGCATGTTTTTAGCTGTGAGGCGCCGCTGCTAACCACCGAGCCACCGTGCAGCCCTGAAAATGAACTCATATACAATAACATATTCATGCATCTTACTTTGCCAGCCAGAGGAGACCTTATAAAAACGGGTCCAGGGATCTATTATGAGGTTGCAACCTTAAGTTCGGCAAATATAGATTTAGTAAACTATGTAATTACATTTTCTGTCAACTCCATTTCTGAAACTCTGTTTTTACAGCTGTGTCTGCATTGGTCAGAAAATCATGAAGTCTTTATTGTCCTAAAAATAGTCTTATTTAAATGTTTCAAGCCTGGAGTACTTGAATGAGCCAATCAGACATCCACTTTGTATTAACGGTTGCTAAACCCTCAGATTATCAGAATTAATACTCAGTGCATGTCCTCAGTGTCCTCAATGTTAACTATGGCTTTGAAGCAAAGTCAAGGGGTTATGCTCAAACTATTTATTAAATAACTCATTCTGCATTAGATAGAAATTTGACATCAATTTCTGTAGTGCATGTATATTTGTCATGTATGAACAAAACATGTCAAACATTTCCTGGTTTCAGCAGGTGGCTGCTTTTTTTTCTTTTACCCTGTATGAGTATTGAACTCTTAGGACTGTTGTTTTGACAAAACAAGCGTTTTGCAGACGTCTCTCTGGGCTCTGAGAGCTTGTTTTTTGGAACTGAACTGATCATTTATCAATTTAAACAAAATTTGATAAGCATCTCCATGCACTAAATATATTTAAAATTCTTAGATATTTAAAACTGGAATATCTAAACAAATAGTAAGGTATAAAGCCAAAGAACCTGACATAGTATTTTTATGCTAGCTTTTTTTTTTGGTCTTGATCCATACTCTAAAAGCACTTTGGTTCAATAGCAGACCCACATGACATCATGGTTGTGCTAATATAACTTACACAGACACTGATGGAGGTGCTGGCTTGTGAGAGACTGTCTCCAGCTGGTTTTAATGGCATTCATGTGTGAATCACGTGTGAGTTGGGCCACACATCATTAAGATAAATTGTGTGAGCCTCCTTGTGAATGTCTGCTGGTTGATTACATTGATCAACTGTGACGGCTACGGTGACCGAGGTCCTCTAACCTCTGGACTTTCCTCAGTCTCGGGGCTTTATTTGTAAAACAGACTTCTGATCTTTTTTAATCTTAAGCGTGACTTTTGTTTGTCAACCCGCCATGAAGTCCATGGAATAATAAATGTTGACTGGCTTCGGTTCCCTCCACCACTATCATGATCTCAAAAAGTTTATATTCTCTTTGGCTGATAGGTTTTTCTGACTAATTCTCATTAATGCTGGCATTATATAAGGGTAAATCTTAAAGCAAGTGCTGTCCATTGAAGTTAGTGTGAGATTTACAGATTACATATGTTTAAGGTACAAGTGAAATACTAAGTGCCTGTTTAAGTTTTTTTTTGCTGTGCATTGTTTATGAATTTAATTTAAAGCAAACCATTGGAAATAATCTGCAGACAAGGTTCAACTATAAATCTAAGAATAATTTTAAAATGAGGCCCTTTACCCTTAAACTGATCTAGTCACTCAATCAGCTGCTTTCTCATTACCAACTCTACAGCAGTATCCACAGGTCAGTCACAGCTCTACTCATCACATGCCGAGGTTATCCTTTTAGAGGGCAAAGCTGTTTTTAGGTGACCAATCAGGTGAGGACTGCCTCAAGTAGACCCTAGATGCATTTTTTTTTGTTTTTTTTGGTTGCACTGAGCCCTGTGGTTTCATATTTAACTGACAAAAACTGTGGAAAATGTTTGCTCATGGGGGAAGAACAAAAATTCTCAATTCTTAGATGCTTTTGAAGAAGACAATGGGCTTGTTTGAGATGAATTTTGCCTCCCTTGGAGAGTGGATGAGAGCAGGTGGCTGCAGCCAGGAGGAGCAACAAGAGGCTGCAGTCACGTTGGGCTATATACAGAAAGTTATGTTAATCGTGATTAAACCACAAGTTAATAAACTGTTATTTATGATACCAGTCTCTTTAGCTTTTAGTGAATCACCAATAGTTGCTGCTTAAATTATAATCTGTGAAATTTGGATTTAAAAAACCTGATACCGGAATGAAGAAAATCAGAACAAGAAATAATAAAGTATTCTGACAGTTACATGTATGCATTTAGCTGGCATGAAAAAAAATCTTGTTTTGAATCAGTTATGTATGATGAAATATCAGTATTTTTCTGTTATTGTATCTGTAATATTTGGAATTATAATAATCAGCGCCTTTGTCCTCAGATAAGTTATCTAACAGGAACTAATTGTGTGCTGCCAACTATCTTCCCATCCACTTCCCACTATATCCACCTCTTCACTTCTGATTGGACGATCACTTGACAACATTTTTTAACCTGTAGTGTGGGTTGATGCTTGAGATGCTCACAGTTCATTGCACACCACCTGTAGAGCTAACTTTGTGCGTGTCTTTGGTTAGCATATCAATGCAACTAGATTCAGAGAAATACTGTGTGTTACAGTATTTAGCCAGCCAGCACCAAGAGAGACGTGCTGAAGTCTTTTAGGATGCAAGATCCAGTTTTCCATACAAATACATCTCTGAACGATGCTGAGACTGTTTTTCACAAAAATGTTTTCATTTCTACAGACATGAAAATATCAATAGTTTAACTATCAGGACATTACTCTGTGTGCATCCTGGATTATCTGTAAGTGAGGAACCTGCCTATAAGAACTCACTTTAGTGATATTCATGGGTAAGATATTCATTGTCCCTTTAGTATTACTATTTAATTTATCACACAGGTACAGATCAAGTTTAAAATGCCTTGAATCGATTCCACACAACAACCTAGTGACTGTTGAAGCATGCATTTCACTGTGTGTGTGCACGTGTATGTGTTTGTGTGTGTAGGAGGATGATAATGTGTGGTGGTGTTTTGTGTGAGGGCGATAACGTGTGTAGGGTTGTAAAAGTCCAGTTAAATTAAAGGGTTGGTTCACATCTTTTTACTTATCTCTAGTAGGATCAGGCCATAAAGATTTTGTAATGCAAGTTTTAAGATATTTGTCTTTGAAATTTATTTCTCTCTCCAAATATAATGCAGCTAAACATACATTCATGATGGTGGTCACCACATTGAAGAGTATAATTCTAAACATAATTAGCGGTAACATCTGTTTAACAAATAACAGTAGTCAGTTGACAAACACAACAAACAAATAAAATAAATACGAATTGTGGAAAGGTAAAATTAATGTATATTTAAAAGTTATAGAATTGCTTCATATACAATAAATAGTCATGTATTATGTATGTACAGAATGCAGGATATATATTTTTAATGTAGTATACGTCTAATCTTTATTGTCTAAATAAAAAGTTAATATTTCTGGAAAGGTACCACATGTTCTTAGGCTGTCACAAAATTGTCTGAGTGGATCTCTGATGTATTTAAATCCTGCAGACAAACCAAATTAAAGAAGTAAAAAGTCTCTGGAAAAAGTTATGTACTTGCTTCATTTCCTGGACAAGCAATCTGTGTGCACAGGTAGATAAAGTCACAGTTCAAAGTCTATAACCATTGTGTTGGGTTGTTGCAGGTTAGGTGGTAAGCTGAAAGCTCCCTATGGAAATGCTTTCCTGTTGTCAGTGTGTGATTTGAATGGATACAGCTTCCTTTCACTGAGTCTGACAACAGCTCAGCAGCCTTTTTTACAAAATGCATACATTTCTAAACTGTAGCACACTTTTGGTTTTTTGATACACTCATAGTGAACTGGACCTTGACTGAGAAATTGGATTTAAGCACTTTAGGTGCTGTTTCCCTGTAAAAAGTAATTATAGCTGGGTCAAAGGTTTATTAAGTCAGTCTAAAATGTTGTACAGGAGTGAAGTGTCTCTAAAGTGTATTATGTATATACTTCCGTACAACAATAGCAACATTAGCTGATGTATTATTATTATTATTTTTTAAGATATTTGGGCTTTATATGCCTTTATTGGATAGGACAGATATGAAAGGGGGAGACAGAGAGAGAGGGGGTAGTGACACGCGGAAAGGGTCAGAGCCGGAGTCTAACTCGCGACCACCGCATTTGAGGACTAAGCCTCGTACATGGGACGCCTACGCTGCCGATCGAGCTACACCGGCGCCCTGCTGCTCTATTCTTTTGCAATGCATATTGACTTTGTGAAAAACTGTTGTGCATACCATGTAGTATTTCCCATACATTGTATGGCTGCAAAAAGCAATAAATTGTAGCACCTCTTTCACCTTTGCCACCTTTGCCTCTGCTCTGATTCAGTGTTGGAGCCAGATCAGATATCCAGAGAAGACGCGAGGTGGAACATTATCACCAGCAAATAGCAATGTTTCAACATGGATCAGATTTTTTTTAATACTTGCACACACCAGACATGCAAAAACATGTGTTAATCAACCACCTGAAGACGAGACTAAACTAGTGGGGGCATTCAACTAAGTATAGAAGACAAATTAATACACAGTTTGATATTAAGTGATGTTGGAGGCTCATACAGCCACGCAGCTGTGCACAATGAAGCCACATAATCGACTCACACAAGACAAAAAAACTTAAAGTGCACCAGCAGTGTGTGACCTGCTGTTGTTATAATGACCAAGCAGACACAGCAGTAAACAAAACAAGCAGCAGCAACAAACCCTATTTTTAAAAAAGACCACATAACCAGCATTTATGACAAGCCTTTGTCATCACAAGTTATAAATATGAAAAAATCTACCAATGAGATTGTCATCTAGTAGCTGTTAGCTTAAAATCAACTCAGCAAAAGTGACATTGAATCCATTGTAGCTTACATGAAATGTCCAGTTTCCAAAATGTCCAATTTTCCAAAAATGTTCAAACTGATTTGTCTTCATCTAAAGCAGTGATCATCAACTGGCGGCCCACGGGCCGAATCCGGCCCACCGAACCGTCCCGTCCGGCCCATGACTGGATTCCAAAATTGTGAGGATCAAAGAGAAAATATCACTGATCAGTCAAAGTTCGAGTAATAATGCCACTTGCACGGGAGTAGACAGATTTCAATGTGGCGATTTTTCTCTGACGGGCCTCTGACTGCTCAGGATATAAATCCTTGAAATTTGTATGTTTAGTGTTGTGATGATGGCGCAGATTATATTCTTTTGCAACAGCAACAGTTTCGTTGCAAATGAGGCATACAGGTGATGCATTTCGGAAGGTTGGCATGATAAATGCTTACTTTTCAGTCCAGTCATCATTAAGGGATCTGTTTTCCAAATCAACTTTTCGTTTCATGGCCTTTGAGAGTGCCATTTTACCTGTGATAAGAGGCCTTTTCCTTTCACTCCCCCGGTGTTTGTTTCTCAAGTGCTCTTTAACCCCTAGCCGCCTATTGTCGCAAATTCGCCTCAAACCGCTTCCATTCAGAATGCGTCCAAGATAGTGTATGTGCTCCCCCAATGCCAGTTCATGCATATTCGATATGCACCTGGGAAAAGGTCTAATGATCTCCACTTAATTTTAGCATCTGCTTAAAAGCAAAAACAAAAATTATTTATTTTTTAATATAATTGTATATAAATTCAGGCGTCAAGGGGATAAACAAAGTTGATTTGAATTGAGTTGAGGCAAAATATCACCCCTGGTGGTTGACTGTGGTATAGGTGATAGGAGCTTGACTCATCAAGGCTAAAAATGCCTTCAATTTTGTAATAAAATGAAAAAAATATAAACAATAAAAATCAAATAATAATGTTGCAACAAAATTTGATTTTTTTTTTATTTTTATCTGAGGATCCGGCCCTCAAGATGATTGTCTGGTAAAATTCTGGCCCTCTGACAAATATAGTTGGTGACCCCTGATCTAAAGCATACTGAGACCCACAATGTACTAAAGCATGTTCACCACATCTACCTACATATGGCTATTAGCATATTTTGTGCTTACATTTTTGTTTGCATAGTGAGCAGTGGATCTAGCAGCAGGATACTTGCCAGATATTCAGGGTTGAGTTGTAAGAAGAGCTAGAGGAAGTTTGTCAGTGAAACACATAAAGCCATGAGATTCTGCCTGTGCTTTCGCTTCTCATTAGGCCTGCACGATTAATCGTTTTAAAACCTCGATGTCGATTCACCCCTACATGCGATTTCATTTTTAAATTACG
>JAPZDZ010000025.1:24269916-24285370 GCA_029783805.1 Acanthurus tennentii | reverse complement strand
CGGTGAACTGACTGCAGAGGAGCTACATGAGGCCGAAAAATACTGGATAAAGGTAACTCAGCAGCAGATTTTCAGCCTTATTTAATTTAAAGACAAATTAGAGCTACAAGCACCCTTAATTGGGACCTCACACTCTGGCCCATGTGTAGGCCCAGTCATAGGTACATGGGAAAGAATGGCCACATCCAAAATGCCTATGATCAAGAGTGAAATGTTGCAGAAGATGAGATCTTCTTGTAAATGACTGGCCACAGTCTCTGCAGTTCCACATTCACTAGGGACACAGGAAATATGTATATCACTGTTCACACTGTGGATATTTGGCTGATAGCAAGACATATCTAAAATAAACAAGGTTACCTTTCTCACAGTCAATGCCTCTCCAGCATATGTTATAAAGATGGATCTTACCTGAGCGAGCAGCTTTAACCGCAACTGACAACTGGGGAAGAAAGTTAAAAAGATGAAAAAATGTTAATGTTTCTCAAAAACAGATGGATGAAAGTGTCAAATTAGAAAAATGCATGTACATCTCACTGAATAACAGCATGGTTCTAATCATTTTTATTTTCCCAAAAATATCTGCTTTATAGTTTTTCAACCTTGTATGTCTCGACAAACCTTGGTTTGACTTGGAGCATGAAGACTTTTAACAAACGGATTAAATATGGTTCTGTACAAAATATATTATGAGTGATCTCCATTAGATTCAGAATTTATCCACCAGTGCATCTTAAACTACATTTTCGATTCCCATGTCACCATAACATGAAATATGCAGTTCCCTTTTTCCCTTTACCTTGCCATTTACAAGTTTATCCCCTAAACAGTGCTATTTTCTCGCTTTCGAAGTGGGTTACAATTACATTCAGTGCTCCCACTACCCAGAAATATGAAGCACTGTAAGACTAAAAATGAACGAAAAATGACAGTATCTTGGAAGAAAAACAGCAAGCACGTGTAACAATGCAGCCCATGTGTGAATATAGCGTTAGCAGAGATGTCCATCAAAACAGAAGCGCGGCAATTGTAATATCAGAATACGGCTAATGTTAACTTGCTAACTCGGCATTGCCGAGTAAAATGTGACTTACATATGCAAGTAATGTTACACAACACAGCGTGGTGTGTCTATTAATCACCGAGCATGCAGTGTTGTTGGCTTACCTGACAGCAAAAAATTCAAACACAACTTATTAAGCAACATTGCCTGCTAGGCCTCGAGCAGATAACTAACCAGCTAAAGCATATTAGCAATAGCATTTAGATTTTGTATCAACCATACATAAAATTAGTCGAACTTCTAAACAACAACGGCATTACTTGAGAGGCTACTCATTGGGCTGGGATGAATTCTTACCTTGAAAAGTTGAATGAAAAGACGACTCAGAACAAATATGGAATACAACCTCCAAAAACTGCTGTGAGCTTGACTTTGCTTATGTTTCATTTTCCTGATGTCAGAGAGGTGCGTAGCGGACGCAAGGCAGGCGTAAATGTGATTTTATTCATTTCGATTGGTGAAGAATTTATTCTTTAGGTTCTGATTTATTATTTTCCTTTGACCAAAGCAGAAAAAAATACATTAGATGACCAATTATATTATTTTCAGCCAAACCAATGGAAAGAAGTATTTGGAATCAGCTTCACGGCTGTAGTACTTTTTAGAATGTAGAAAGATGACTGATGTTGCTGTCCTGCCAAGCTGATTTCACTACACTTCTGATCATCTACTGCATTAGAAAACAATGCACTGCACCTTCCTTTGTTTTAGATAAAGATAGCTATTTCATATAAGCCATATAAGAGTGTATAAAAGTGTTTTGAAAGCTACAGTGTTAAACTGCTAATAATAGAATTTTTAATAGCACAGAAGTGCTGTATTGCAAAGCTAATGATGACAATTTTGGATGGAAGATGCTAAAATACATAGCTGGGAAAGTAAGTTGGGAAAGTATAATATAATAAAATCTTTTTTGGTAGTTAGCCAGATAGTCAGGATAACTAGCAGACTACTGGAGTTCTGTTTGCTGTTGTTCAAGTGTTTCAGAGAAGCACATCCTTACTGTTAATGTAAGTGATTTGAAAATGCTAAAACCATTAGTGCCATGCTCTTTGAGGTATTGTTAAACAAACAGATTCAGGTAGTCTGTTGTAGTTTGCTAGTTAATCAGTTGGTCAAGCTTTCAAACCAGTCAGCTCCATTTGATAGATTTGGTAGTTTACTCTATGGCATCAAGACCTTGTATTGTTTGAAAATAAAATAAAATGGTACTTCAGCTCAAAGGGAGCTGTCAATCATGTGTGATCTTACCACACACCCTTAATTACAAGATATGGATTGAGCAGCTAAAGATGCTGTTTTTGAACAGACCTTATAGATAGTAACAAATGTGTTTTCACCACAATTTTTGTTGATGCTGAGATGCTCAACCTTGATGTTATACACACACTTTTACAATCTAAAGCCAGGTTTCTAGTGGCTTAAATATTTAAACTTAATTGGTTAACCTGTGAATGTTAGTGAACAGTGACCATGATGTATGATCACAGCTGCTCTCTGATGTTTGTGACCATTCTTATTAGATAATGAGCCACTTAGGCCTTCCTGCTCTCTGCCTGCATGCATAACACACATACACGCTCACACAGACTCAAATGACCCTGAAGATTTGTAATCAGTATGTTTATGGTCTTCTCAGTTGTTTGCTTGTAGCTTTTCAAGGACAGCCCTCCCCCTAACATGCACACACACAAAAACACACACTCACACAAACTAACTGCAGAGGTGTTTACATAGACTTAAATAAATTTCCTGAACCAAAACCAAACCAAACCAAAACTGTAACCCACACTTGCCTAACCCGTGCCCTAACCTTAACCACTGGCTCAGAACTCTGCTTCCCTTAAATTTGGGGCACAGCTTTTGTCCCTAGTTGAACCAGGCATCCGAGATTGACCTTGAGTCTAAAAATGTGCTCTTAAAAATAGCCCAAGTCACAAACATACACACACGTATATATTCAAACCTTTGCTTTCTAAACATATCCACCGCTGGTTCATGACGCAGACTCACACAAACAGCAGCTGTCATGTGTGAATAACAAAGCGGCTCCCTCTGTCCGTGTGTCTCCACAGAGCGGCATAATAGAGCTGGAAATTTTTCATGACCACCATGCAGATTTATTACCTGCTGTGAAACAGACTGATGACACTGTGTTGCCACGTAGTTCATACCAATGAATAGCCCAGACAGAGAAAACTCCAGCTCAGAGGTTAACCTGCTGCAGTAAAAGCTGCTCTTTAAAGTGCCTCCTCCTCTGTGAACCCTGATCCCTCCTGGTTGTGTCATTACTAGGGCTGTTGAAGTTAACGCGCTAATAACGCATTAACTTAGACAGCGTTAACTCAAACTCCTTTTAACAGCACTGTTTTTTTTAACGCGTGATTAAAGCACGCACAGTTTGTGCCTTGCCAGCTCCCGTAGTTTCAAGAAGTGGCGCTCAAATAACATTGCAAACGGTTAGAAAGCAGAAATGGATACAGAAAAGGGACTTTTAAACAGAAAGTTTAGCTTTAAAGTTTTGCCCAATGGTGCTCTGGACAAAAGTAATTTGTATTTATTGTAAATGTAAAAGAGCAGGGTAAAAAATTTGTGTTAATAACGTGTTAAAAACGCATTAACTTAGGACACTAATGCGATTAATTGCAATTAAAAATTTTAATTGACTGACAGCCCTAGTCATTACATAGATCAAAGGTCAGCAAGTTATTTTCTAGCTGTTTTTGTCTGACTTTTTATCAGGGCTGCCAAAATGGTTTAAATAGAGGTGCCCCTTTAATATTTTTAGGCTACATTTTACCATTTTTAAACAAAGCAATTCCAACATTTATAAAGCCTTTACAACATCATAAGATAGTAAAGTAAAATTCTGACTAACAATATAGTGCAATAAACATTTATGTGCAAAAGCACAGCTGTGGACCATATTACATGGCATATAGCAAATACATTTATTTGCTTTCTTTCAGAAAGTATGGTAGAATTTCTTTTATTCTTGTTTTGGAAAGTGGTTAGCCCAGCTTCGCACAAATACCAGAAACAGGAGAAAAGGCCAGCATAGCTCTGTCCCAAGTTTACATATAGGAAACACATAGGTAGCTAAGTCTCTCTCAGGTCTTTATGCTAACCTAGGCCGTGCACATCCTGATGCAAAGGCCTTTGAACATTTGCTGTAGAGCAGCAAGGAAAAATTACAACTGGCACCAAAAATAACTAAGCATTTGGCCTCATAGTCCCTGTCACATATATGATTCATGCAATAATCATAATTTAAAGGAAATGTTCTTGGAGGTTCAGTTGATCCTGTAATAACAACTGCACATGAACCCACAAACAGACAAATTACAAGTGTCTCACTGTATCTTTCAGTCAGTGTACTGATAAGGTGTGAACAACAAGCTTGGCAACTAATTCTAACATTTTTCACAGACCAAATATCTGCACCATCAGAATTATTATCGTCTCTCTTTGTCTGTCTCTGACTGTGTGAATGAAGGAGTGACTGGCACTGCCAGTACATTAAGGATGTTTTTCCCTCAGCTGAGCTGGATGCCATGTGCGGCAGCCCATAATAACTGGCTTTTCCAGGCCTATGTGGGTTAATCCACTGTTACATAAGGCCAGTTCTAATGACTGAATGTGTTTTGCTGCAGGTGATGGGTTTAATGGTGTGCATGCTGACTTCTACTTTAGACCCAGACCAATACTATGCATAGCAGGAGAAGATAAAAATACACATACACAGTGACTGTACGCAGGCAGGCTGGCAGAGGTAGAGCTGGTAGTGGTTATTGAGACTTGTAAATGACCGTTAGAAACACTGATATTTAAAGACTTGAAAGTGAGATAGCATAAATAGCTGACTTAGGGGATCTTTTGGGAATTTAGTATCATAACTTGAACACTCATAAGCATAAATATAAACAAATGTATTTAAGATAGAAATGAAGACAATCACCAATTTATCCACCAGTGCATCTTAAACTACATTTTCGATTCCCAATCGTGTAATCACCAATAACAGCACCTTGCGCTCAACTGTATGCACTTTATGTAGACTATCTTTGAGCATTCCTTAGGAAGCAGTTGTGATATACTGTATCTAACACATAAAGATTTTATTACATAATTTTTACAATCATGTCTATAGCAATGCTGTATTACTAGCAGTTCAAAATGATATATTTCGGTTTTTATTTTAAATTATATTCTATCACATACTTTAATATCAGACATGTTGTATTATTTTTTATTTGAATTTTATTCAGTGTGTTCAAAGTACACACAGTATACAGCACATATATAAAACAAAGTATAATTGAATGTATGTTGTATTAATTAAGCATACGTATAGCCACTAATAGTACCATTATTATTAATTTTTATCATTATTATTATTATTATTATTATTATTATTATTATTATGTTATCATATTTTTTCCTATTAAATATTTTTTTTTTCATGACTCTTGCAGTGGTAACATAATTTTTTTCTGATTTTATTTTTTATTTCATCTGATTTTTATCCAAATGATTTTGTCTAACTTAACTTGTATGACATTTTCCTCTGTAGTTTACTTCACTGAGGTTTTTTGTTCCTTATTCCTAACCTTATTTCTTATTATGAGAAAGTGAAGCCCTTGGGGGCATCGGTTTATTTTGGTCTTGTTATTTAAACAACGTCATCTGTCCTGTGCACAATATCTTCCAACTGACATGCTGATTTTTAATTTCCTTGTAGTAGAGTAATTTTTGTAGCAGAGATTAAATAATGTTGCTTTTTTTAAGGAGTTATATTTTAAGGGCGCCCATAATCCTAAATCACTCCCATGGTGTGATGTGTCTGCTGTCTTACAGAGGACGTCCTGTCAAAGGATGCAGGAGAATGTGCAATCTGCCTGGAGGAACTGGTACAGGGAGACACCATCGCTCGCCTGCCCTGCCTCTGCATCTACCATAAAGGGTATGGAGCTCTATACAAGAAAATGCTGCATTGCTTTATTGCTTTCCCTACTGTTTAAATATTTTTTTAACATTATATTAGGGTAATTTTGGTAAAACTGTACTATGACACAGGTGTGGTGTGAGAAAGACCACTCAGTCTGTTAACAGTTTACAGGTTTGTGAAAAGCCTCTGTGTTTGGTTTGCACCTGAGTATGTTAAAGCCTGGTGTCAGCAGGGTTCTGTTAGAGGAACTCGTGCCCACATGACAAAAGTGTTGCAAACTTGTAATTGATTTAAAGAACAGGTACCAATTACTTGCTCCTTAGTCACATATTCACATTTGTTTCAAGCCTGGCTTCAAACAAGAGACAGATGCTCATATGAACACTGAAACAGGTTTTTTCTTGCTGAAATCATTATTACTGTTTAAAGGGGTCTTTCCCCTCATGGAGGACTTCTGTTGGAAATGGCTAAGGAAAAAATGCACAGCCCTCATTTTGTGTTAAAGTATACTCCAAGTTATTCTTTGAAGCCTCAGCATTCAGAGTCAGATAAATCAAGTTGCTGTCTTCCAGAGTTAATCTCTATAGTGCAAAGTTATTTTTTGTGTCACTTTCCCTCAGGCGCAGCTTGGCAAAGAAACACTTTCAGGCTAACAAATAACAAAGAGGGACTATTTTTAACTTTGATATGAATATCCACTTTATTTGAAGAGGTTCCCTTTTTTAAAATTAATTTCTTGCAGAATGAAAAGGCTAAGTAAAGGGTAGTACAAGTTTATAGTATTATGACTCAGATAAGATTTAAGAAATTTCCTTTCTAAAACAAATATGCGTGCATGTGGCGAATCCCGAGTTTAGACTTATTTTGTACTAAATAGGAGGAACTAGCACATTCGGCCAAAAATAAGTCTGAAAGCACAAGCAAGCAAGTTTCAGGCTCCTTAAAGTAAGAAAAGTCATGTCAGCAAGTTTATTTCTTTTTTGAGAATGATTGAGACCAATTAGACAAAATATGCATCATTAAAAAACATACAATATTATAATAAAACAACACCAAAATCAAATTATGGACAAAGGAAAAAAAATAATTAAATAAACTAGAGATTTAAAAGGAAATCATGTTGTTGAACACTACTGAAATGTCTCCAGTAGAAGGCAGATATGAGATAGTCAAAGAGGATCGCGGCTCTTAACCAATTTGTGTTGTTGATACACTCAAAGTTCTGTTCATATTACTGTTTTCTAAAAAAGTTCCAAATGGCAGATAGCTTTTATGCTCTAAGAGAATTTTTGTAGATCACACTGAGCTGGACTTAGCGTGCCCTAGAAAAAACATTTTGAAAAGCAAGTGAAATTTTCTGCATGTAAAATCTGCATGTGATAGGCATGGCTTTTCCAAATTGCTTTGTGGGTCTCATAACTGCACCATTATCTGGCTGATTGTGCTCATATTTCTTGGAGGCTTCTTGTCATTTCCAGTCATTATGTAAAGTTTAGTATTTCTAGCTCATTTAAGCTCAGCAATTGAACCACAGCAAAGATTAACAATGATATTAACACCAACAAACTGGCTTAAACCTGAATATAGTTTACAATATAACCACCCCTTAGCACCAAGTGTTTCCAAAACAAAACATGAGGATTTCATGAAAAATTCGAGACTCCATTATGGGCTATCATATTGTTTCACACTCTGCTGTTACTCATCTTTTCTCCTATTTTTCTCCCTTATGTTTTTTTTTTTCTCAGCTGTATTGATGAGTGGTTTGAAGTGAACAGATCATGTCCAGAGCATCCATCAGATTAAAGCTTTTTTTTGCACAGGTAAAGTGTTTCCAGCCGTCACAGGTAAAAGACTGTTTTCTTCATTTCTTTTAGGATTTTTTTCTACATCCATGAATTGTTTTTTAATGCCCTCTGTTGGTTGTTTGATGACAGGTACTTTAAAGTGAGAGTGATCTACAGAATGAAATGTGGATCAAAGGAGACTGCTGGACACTGTGACCACTGTGATCAGTTTAACCCCTCCCCCCTACCTCCCAATAATGTAGTACCACGGTGTGCCAAATCTCATTTAAGCGATCTTCAGGGATACACACTTTTGTGTTTATGTTGAGTTGCACATCCACGCTCAGTCCTTGAACGGACGGACTGATCTCCACCTCACATCCTCTCCAGCCCTGATTCTTAAAGCCACACAGGACATAATGACGGGCAGGGCTCTTCCTGAGTGGCCATTGGACAGCAGATGTCAGCTGATTGTTCACCAGGATACTGGAGGAGGTGGACATGGTCCTGGAAGTGGGGGCGGGCTGGAGGGGCAACGTGTGGATTATCCCTCCCCCTCTTACTCTGCCCCCCCTCCTCCTTCAGCATCAGTGTCTACCAGTGCCTTGTTGTCATGACGCCCAGCCACAGCAGGGCGGAACAGAGGAGTCCAGACTGTCAACCGAGCCAGCTGGACCGACTGGATGTAACTGCAGGACCATCATACCACGACTGCCATTCTACCAGTCCAGGATAAAGGAGAAAGAGACAGGACAGCAGCAGAAACATCTGTCTGCACGAGCAGCTCGGACATTTGCAGAACTGAAGCTGCTGCAAAAAAATGGTGCCAATCAACTGTGAATATATTCAAACACACACAAACAGACTCAATCATCAGTGCTTTTTAATCATATACCATGGTTTAGAGGTCCTTGGGTACAAAAACCTGTCCCCAGTCTACCAGCCTGAACCTCCAGTTTAAACGGGTGATTGGGCAATTATACAGAAAATTAGAAGTTACGGGGTTTTTCTTGAGTATTTGAACATTACATCACCATCACTTTCTGGGAAAATCATCAGCCAAGACCAAACTAATCCCCCCTAACAGAGCACAGTCTCCATGATGAAAAACATTTGCTCTTTTTCTCATCATAACAAGAACAATTTCTTGTTGTTACTAGAGACTTGTCACATTAGAACATATGTGTCATGCTAAAATGACCCGTAACAACATATGAAAGCTTTTTATTATCAAGTTTTAAGCGGATCTTTTGCTTTTTTTGAAGAGATACATTAATTGTGTCAAAGAACAAGAAAGGTTTGTTCTCAAAAATTAGTTGTAATTGTATAGGAATACCAAAAAATGCTTCATAACATGAAAAATATAATTTTGTGCCATGAAAAGGATCAAACAATGAACATTTTCATGTTAACAAGATAATTTTTTCCAGTTTGCTCTCTTTAATTGGTTCCACAGTGTTGTGTTCATTAAAAACAAAAGTTTCTGTCAAAGGCTGATGTAATTTGTATAGGCTGTGTTTTACTTTAGGCATTGCCTCGTACAACTAATGTTATATACATGGTTCCCAGTCAGAGTAAACAAATAGTATTTTAAAGTTCACAGTTTCTGTATCTTTATTCTTTGCGGACCAGAAGAGTAAAAAGCTCAAACATTTCAGCTGATCCTTCCTCAGTGGTCATCAGGTCAGCAGTGTCACATCATATAAGTGGAACATCAAGAGCAGACAACAGGGAAACTGTGCGACTTCATATAGAATTAATTGGGGGTAAAATAAAGGACTCAAAAAAAGAAATAGAAATCATAAGATAAAAAACATAAAAAATAAAATGACATCTAAATGTTGCTGCTGGCCCTCTTTTAAATCAAAATTTCTAATTTGTTTTATTATTTCTCTACATAATCCTTGATTTAAAATATTCTCTGTGATGATGTTTGACCTCTTGTTGACCTGTAGAGCTATTTTTCCATGATAGGCTCTTCACTTTGTTTATTCTGTGTACACAGGGGGCGATACACAGTCCTGCCAATAGTATTACACTCTTTCACCTTTCCACAGTCTGTGGTAACATGCATAGATATGCTGTAGAGCACCGACAAAGACAGAGAGGAAGAGCGCAAGCATGAACATGAACATAAGTAAATCAGGCTTAGCAAATGTTTCATGAGAAAGGAATCATGTTGAACTTATTTGTTAGAGCTTTAAGATAAGCACAATTTTGTGAATGTCAACATAACTTTTTTTTACAAAAAGGAGTTTAAACTGACCCTGCCCACTGAGGACAGTTTCTGCTGACACATTTGTGCTTTCAACTTTTCTACATCACTGAATAATGAAGATAAAGCAAATGGAAACTTCAAACACTAGTCTGTTAAGTCATTTAAAGATTTTTTTTTTTTGGGGGGGGGGGTACCTTAAGTGACAGAGGAGATTACAGAAAGTGTGCATCAAGCATCTTATGGTCCCCAAGTGACCATTTGTTTTAATAAAACTCCATAAATGTTAACAGTATGTGGGAAAAAGAGCTAAGGTTGTTGTCATGCTGTAAGTCATTAGCTTGTTTGGCTGTTGATTGGTCAACGAAACTGCAGCAGACTGGTTTCGAGTCATAGTAGCTTCAATTATACCTTTTATCAAAGGGTTTCTTTTGTACAGACCCAACACCAGGTTAAGTTAAGACTCAGGAGGGCTGAGGGATGCTGGGATGACTGAACCTGTTTCTCGGGTTCTCTTGGGGTCAGGTTTGCCTGAAGACCTCTACCATGGCGTACAGACTTTTTTAAAATGAGTTAAGTTCACTGACAAGCTTTTCTTTAACTAGAGAAAATTAAATCATCAGTAAAATCAAGTGTGGATCCCAAAGCTCCATTCACCCTTTTCCTCCTAAAATTTTTTTTTTTTTTATGACTCTGTGACTGACCTTGTACTTGTTAAACTATCCCAGAGGACTGTTTTTATACTGGAAAAAAAACAAGCTTTTTTTTTTTTTTTTTTTTAAAAAAAAACAACTTTAAAAAACAATCTTTTGCAATCCTAGCTGTATGTAGAAATTCTCAGTGAGGGCATGATGAAGTTTTCACTTCACGATGGTGTTAAAGGATCACATTCGGCCTCCACTTACTCTTGTTCTTTTTCTTACTGCTCCATTCCTCCATTACTCTTCCATTCCAGCTATTTTCCAGGTCATTGTCCCGTGACCTCCCTAAATCCCAAATCTAATTCACTCCTTTCCTCTTCTCCCTCACAACCATGTATTTCCTCCTATCAGCCACTAAACTGGGTTGGGTTTGCTATAAGACATCACAGCATCCATTTTGCAACTTTATACTATATGTAAAAAGTTAGTACTCAATTATAAAAGTGGACACAACAAAAAACATGTTTTTGTTCACACCAATTCTAAACAGGGCTGTGTCAATAAAAAAAAGTTTGGTCAGATTCTACTTTACTGTACTGTTTACTGTATCTTTTCCTTTATTGGCGCTAGTTAAGTTTTTCCATTTAATGGTGGCAGCCAGCGTAAAGGTGCATTACTGCCACCTACTGTAACAAAGTGAGACTGGGATTAAACTGACATGAAGTGGGGTGAGAGGCTGTATTTAAACAATGGTTTAATAAGTGTTTAATTAACGCAATATAAGTTTTCAGTTTTTAAATATCAAAATCATGAGTGACAGCCAAAATCATCAAACCCCTTCTTCAAAATATATTCCTGATCAGTTTTTTTATGTTCTGTTTGAGCTGCAGATGATGTGGTATGTAGGTTTCTCTTATCCTAACATGGTGACTTATTCCTCTCAAGTTTGCAAGATGTTCAGCATTCTGTTTTAGAGATGTTAACATGAACCTTCCTGAATCTACCCTCCATCCTGTTTGGCAGGAACGCAGCATAATGAAAGATGTTATCAGGTTGGATTATGGACAATAAGAAATCATTTAGGGGATTCATTTTATTTTAATTTATTTATTTATTTATTACAGCCTTCCCCAGTGTGAATAATATTTTCTCAGACCTATCTGATCGCTATATCTTTCCCGCTTTTTCTCAAATCATTGCACCAGTGTCACACGGTCATAGTTTACTGAACAATTCTAATGAGTCCAGCAGAACAGGTGTCAGGCTCATAGCTGCTGGGGCAACTACATATACTGGCCCTACTTTAAATTTTAAACAATGAAAATTCAAATTTATATTTTTTTTATATCTAATTGTTCTTTACAAAAAATCTTTTAAGGGAATATTATAAATTCAGGATAAGAAAAAAACCTTGCTCTTCCCTTTTGGAATCTAGTGTTTGAATTTTACTAAATGAGCAGAGTATCCCTTTAAGGAACCTTCTTCCTATATGTAATCATACTTAACACTCTAGTGTCATGCTCTGGTTGGTCTTTGGAGGAAAAGTTTGGAGTTTTGGGATCCACCCTGACAGCCACACAGAGATTAGCTGAGCCCTGTAGTCCTGTCCCACCACACAGTGGTGCTACAGAGTCGTGTACTCCTCATGTTGTTCTCTGCTTGTAGCCATAGTCTGAACTTTTGGCTGATCGATGGACATCTCACAGGGCTCGTTCTGTATCCCATCTCTCACTGTATAATGACGTCTGTAATCAACAATTATTTTTCTTCATTTTAATGATTGATCCTACAAATTATTTCTGTGAGCGTTTTATTTTTGTCTGTGAATTTTGGAGGAAAAGTGCAACAGATCTGGCCTTAATTGACATGATAGTGACTGTCAGTTATCCGTCCGTGTAGTTTTAGACTGTTTTGTTGTTTTTTAACAGCTGTCTGCTATAGCACAATGACTCATCCACCTACAGTAGCAAAAGAAAAAAAAACCTTTGCATTTTCAATAAATAAAGAGGTACAGAGGAAAGCTGGTGTTAAAGTAATCCATTACCAGAGAGGTGAAATTTTTAGAAAAGGTTCAATTATGTGGTTTAAGAATATTTTGGGAGGGTCAAATTTCTTGTACATGTTTTGGTGTCTCTGAAGCTTTAAGCCACATCTCATGGCCTTCCTCGGCAGACGAGACGCTCAGTTGTCATGGAAAATTGTTTGTAAGAGCATTTAGAATGGTTCAAGAACAATATATTCACAATATATCGTTCTTGAACTTGTCTTTCCAGACTTCCTGAGCGATTTCTCAAGACATCATCAGATTCTTCTGTTGCACATTATGTGTAGACACAAATGTGTCACATGTTCTGCAGCTAGTGTCACATCCAGTTGGGGCTCCTCCCTCTTGCACATGCAGTAAAAAAATGCAAATGCTCTGTATGTAGTAATATAGTGTTTGAGCCACTGCTCAGTGATATGACTGCAGCAGTGTGCTGGCTCAGATTTGGGACTGGCTGAGAGTTGTATGTTTAGTCTATGAAGTGTACTGAAAGTGTGTGAGACACTGAGGAAACTGTCCTAAGACAAGCCTCCTATGAGCTACTTAAGAATCAGTCAAGCACTTTTTAGCTTTTTCATAATTTATTTCTTGCCACTTCAGAGCCCCAAACAAACATTAATGAAATATAACAGAATGTGTGCTGTTCAATATCGCAAAGACAGAAAATCATTACAAACAAGAAAATATGTTGAAACATTTCTCTTCTGTAAAACTATGTAAAAAAAGCAAATAAGAGTAAATCCTTTGGATACATATCATTCCCTTGTAATTGTTGTGTTCTTATGCCATGTTTTTGTGTTTGAAGCTAATTCAAATTTTTGAGTAAAAATCCAACACCTAATCAGCCTGAAAAGTGGCACTTTGCACTTTTTTCCCAAATCATATCTGTCAAACATGGAACTTGGTGCAGGGTTATATTTGGTAAAGAAGTATTTAGGGCCCGAGCCCTGCAAAGCAGGGGCAAAAGGCCCTATTCTATCTGTACTGTTTTTTTTTTCTTCTTTTTGTTTTTTCTTATTATTATGTCTCTTTAAATCTTAATTTGACCCCCTACACATGCTCAAAAACTCACCAAATTTGGCACACACATCAGGACCGGCGAAAAATTTGATAAAATGGAAAACCTCTATGGGGCCACCTAGGCACAGAAAAACGCCCACTGCGGCCCACAGGAATGTCATAGAGAGACGGGACAAAAACCTAATTGTAGTACTCATCAAGACCTACAAATCATGTACTAACACCCCTAGGCTAAAATCAAGAGGAAGGTGGTAATTTGCATATGAAAATGCAAATTTCGCTTCGAACAAACATTAACTTCTCCAAAACCGTAAATGGTAGCGCCTTTAAAAGTTAATAGATGACAGAGGACACAGTGCTGAATAAAACAACAGTCTTACTTTGTTTACCGTTTGAAACGCTTGGATTTTATAAGCCCTCAAAGTTTGAGTGCTTCTGTGTCATCCCATTAAAGTCAATGGGAACAAAACGGAACAAAAGTCACATGTCAAACTCTGCCTCCTACAGTTTAAAGTATAAGTTCGGCGCCTTTCAAACCTGTGCCAATGAAAAGATGACAAAAAAAACCTTCTAGAATATGCTATTTTGTGTAACATTTGATCAAGTTTGTGGTACTTTTCAGGAGCTTTTCTACAGTGTTTTCAGAATTTCTCCCCTCTGCCTCTGCTGCGGCTCCGCTCTGTCTGTCCTGTGACTCACTCGGAGCAGTGGATTAGTGGGCAAAACACACACATTACCTAAAGCTTAAAAGTGATGCTCTACTTCCACCTTGTGGCCAAAAAAGGCATTTATGTTTTGGTAAGCTATTTAATTGAGCAGTTTCCATCAGATGTAATGCTCTCAGGCTCAGGAATCAGTTTGGACGTGAATGCTTTTAAAGCATGGCTATTTGTAATGATCCTGATTCATTTTTAACTTCTGGCAGTCACTTTGCCATTTTTATAGTGTATCCTCAGTAGTTTAACCCTTATGGTATTTCCACACTATTTTTAAAACTGCACCTTGTGTGTTTTTTCCATAAATGTGCTTTCTTCAAAGTAAATGTAAATCCTACTTCGGCCGCAAGGTGGTAGGAGAGCATGACTCTCTGAGCTTTAGTTAAACTCCACATTGCTGTGTGTTATTGTCCCTTCAGGTGAAGTGGATAGTAACAGATGTAGTAACTGATGTTGACGGTAACGTGCTGCTCATGAGGGCTGTTTGGACTGCCAGATGTGTTCAGGGAGAGACATGGACACTTTTGTTCAACTTTATTGACATGTTTGACTGTTGCATTTTGGTATGGGGACAGCTGATGTCTTAGTAACAGTATGGTTACCTTGCGACTGCTTTTGGTGGCCCTAGCTGTCTCCCTCCTGCCTACAGCCGTTGTTGGACTACGTGGTGACCGGTGGCAGCATCCATGTTAGAAAATACATAAGGGAACATTGTTTTTTTACTTTTATATGTGTACACTTTTAGTCAATGTCAGGTGATTGTTGAATAGAGCGGACTTTGATTTAGCACATAGATTAACTCTGATTTCCACTTTAAAGCAGTGAGTGCAGTTATTTTCGTGCCTGCTTGCATGAGACAAAGAAGGCACATACTGCTCTTGGGTGCCGGTGTGGGCCCAGTGCAAGCTGTCGACCTTGTCAGGGGCGAGTTGCCGCCGGGTCCGGATGCAAGGGCCCGTCCAACGCTGCTTGCAGCTTTAATTTTTGTATGCATTTTGTATACAGTCAGGAAAAGGTAGT
>JAPZDZ010000025.1:24256276-24267006 GCA_029783805.1 Acanthurus tennentii | reverse complement strand
TCTCCCTGTGCAGCGTGGGTTCTCACCGGGTACTCCGGCTTCCTCCCACAGTCCAAAAACATGCTGAGGTTAATTGACTATTCTAAATTGCCCATAGGTATGAATGTGAGTGTGTCCAGGGTGTCCCCTGCCTTCGCCCTAAGTCTGCTGGGATAGGCTCCAGCAACCCCCGCGACCCTACAGAGGATTAAGCGGTACAGAAAATAGATGGATGGATGTTCAAAATAAACTGAGAGAGCAGCTGTCCTCTCACCTGAGGTTGGTAAGACTTGGGTGAGACCTCAAAGCTTCTGCAAATGCCTCTGCTCCCTCGTCTCCGATTCTGTTCCCCCACATTCTGCAAGAAAAAACATCAGCCTCTTATCTAAGCTGCATCAGAAATGGCTGGAATGTAACCTATCAAATGAGCCCCAAACATGAACCTTCTTTAATGGTTTGTCAAGCTTCCTCCTAACATTTAAATGAACATTTGTTGTATATATGTTATGTGTAATTTTGTTAACAGCTGAAACTCCTCCATCAATCCTCTCTGCCCTCTCTAGTAGATGTTACATGTAGTGACATGTAGTAGAGGTTACATTGCTGTGTTATATCTCACTGCCTTCATGAGTCCAGCTGGAGGAGAGCAGTCTGAAAGCCTTGAATCTTACCCAACATCAAATATAGAGGTGCTCTTCTGAATTGCACTGGCTAAGTACTTCCCACCAACAGTAGTGATGTTGTTTTTGCCAATCCTAAGGACAAAGCCATGTCAACATCAATTAGAGATACATAGGGTCATGATGTAGTAATAATACAATCATCATAATTATTTGTAACATTGTACAACATCTTGGCACAAGTCACAAACATACTTGACAACTCGCAGCTTGGGGCATTCCTCAATTATCCGAGCAACTAGCTTGGCTCCAACATCTGTGATGTGATTGTTGTAAAGCCTGAAGGAAAAAATGTGACATCAAGTTAACTCTTTTGTTTCACTTTCAGAAATACATAAAGCAACATTTCACTAAATAGAGAACTGACACTTGTGGTGGTACTTCATCTTACTTCCTTGCTATTTAAGTTTTTTTCTCTGTAAACTGTATCACAAAAACATCAATATGTGCTTCAGAACAAAATATGTCGCATCACATGCATGAACTTCCATATTTTGTTCGTATTTGAGAATGGGTGTCGACATCTTTTCTTACCACTAAATATTAAACAATACTCAAACTATACAAATCTCCTGATGAAACATTCCTCCTCTCAGAAAGCGAAAGTCAAACTCTTCAAAGCAGCTGAAAGCATTTTTTTCTCTAAAAGCATAGCTAAGCTATAAATACAACTTTTCATGTCATATATGATATGTATTTGTAACTATGACTAGAAAACTGAGAGAAAAACAAGGTCCTCTTTCTGGCAGCAATGGCTTTTATCAGTTTCAGGACTTTTTCTTAAGAATAAACTTTTCAGGCCAACAAAGTGAGCCAACATGAATGTGATCTCTTTAAAGTGCTCAGAAAAATGGTACATCTACATGCACAAATTCATAACAACAACATACTTCAACCTGATTCTTGCCCAATGTGGTGGAAAGCTCGAGCAGCTAATGAGCTGACCTACATTTTCTTAAGTCCACTGTTGAAATAAAATTTTTAATACTTATACTTTGCTAAAAATTGGTATTTAATGCATCTACTTCGCTACATTGTTAAGAGAAACATTTTAATTTTTCTGACACTACATTATTCTTCACAGCAACAGTTACTAGTTACTTTTCAGATTAACATTACTAAACTAAAGGAATTTTTATGGATTAAACCAGCTCCTGATATTTAAACTTGTGACCAGACACAAAAAAAAAACTGTGTCAAGTTAGGACACACACTTGTCATGCTTCAAATGTTAGCAGTTTAAAAGAGACGTATGCCAAAGATTTGAGAAAATTCCATCAAATACACTGATGGCAAAACTTTTTTTTCTTCCTTTTTACTCCAAGTATCACCCCTCCCCCAGCGACTGGGAAACATGAGAGTAAACTGTGTACAAAGTAGTCATGAAAACAGCTCTACCTTAAGAGACCACAAAAGTAAAATACTGCTTTCACACTGAAGCATCAGTTTGAACAATCCAGTAATGACATTCATAATGATAATGGTTCAGAAAAAGAGAAATCTGGGGCATGAGACATACTTTTTTTCCATTTTGAATATTTTTGTATTTCTTGTATAGGTACTTTTCTTGAGTAAACAATCTGAATACTTCTGACTGACCATATATCCCAAACGTTAGTGGAATGGAACAGCTTACATATATACTCACCCCAAGACCTCCACAATTTTGTGCTTGCACAGCTCCTCTGCAAGAACCTCAATGCTGCTGTCGGACAGGTTATTAACACTCAATCTGAAGACGAGCAGTGGGATTAGTGTTTGATTGTCAATTGAATGCATCATAAAATCAGTCTAAATATACCTCAATAGAGATCAAAAGATCTTACCTCACTACTGTCATCTTACAGAAAGAGGGCTTCAGCTGTTTCACCCCATAGTCACTGATGTTGTTGTTGTCCATGTCAAGCCCCAGGAGCTTCTGGCGGTGCTGCAGTACAAAGTTCAGAGCAGTGCAGTCACCCGAGAACACGTTACAGTAACCGAGCTTGATAAATCTAGCTGTGATGCTTTTCGCTGTCATCCGAGCGATGTCACTGCTTCCTGTCTCAAAGATGCACCTCAGCATCCACAAAAAGTCTGGCAAAACGTGGACTTTCTTGCCATCTTCACCAATGTAGTGAGGTAGGCCACGCAGGTGGAGCTTAACACTGGTGGAAAGGTAGGATTTTAGTAGTGCCCGCTTTTTCTTTAGTAACACAGGGGATACCAGGTGCTCCACAAGGCCTGTGTGAGCCTTGGACAACAGTCCAGACAGGAACAGATTAGTGAACTGTAGGTGTTCATTAGTTTCAAATGGCTTCTTTTCATTGAGCTTTGAGGAGCCTCTGATACACGAGTTAAAAGGCAGACAGAGCGATTCTCTCTTCCTGCTGCACTCTGTGAAGAACTGGAGGATAGAGCTGGGGGTGGCCTGCTTGTCCAACACAAGAGCAAACGCTGCCAAAAAAGACTGGAGGGTGATATGGAGGAATTCAAATGTGGCGGGGCTTTCACTGGCACTGTATTCACTGATGGGTCTAAGAAAACCCAGGGGCAGGTCCTCCTCTGACAGGCCACACTCATTGATCTCCTCTAAGCTACAAATGAAGCTGCCTCTCTTCATACCCTCAAGTGCAAGTTTGGCAAATGCTGCGAGAGGCCTGAGACCCCCCTTGAATGTCTCTGAGGCACACCGTGTGCTTTTCTTCAGGAGAGGATGTGTACGTGAGGCTGCGTGGCTGAGAAACACCTCAGACAGCAGGAGGAAGATGTCTGTGAGTGTGATGCAGGTTTCAGGCAGATGGAAGCTGTCATGCATGGTATGCAGGTGCCTAAAGCTTTTGAATACAATCCAGCAGAAGAGAGGGGTGGAGCACAGGCCACAGAGGTGGGGGCTGGCATCCAGCTGAACTGACACCAGCTCTCTGTGCTTCTGCTCCTCAAAGTGCAGATCAATGTAGGTCTTCAGATGAGCCTGAGAAAAACCCCGCAGAGCCACCTTCTTTCGAATCACCTTACTCTGGATCTCGATCCCTGTCCGAGTCGTCAGCACCTTCTGGGAGCCCTTTAATAGTTTTCCACAGAGAAGGCTGGTGAGCAGTTGGAGTGGATGAGCCTTGACTTCTGGTGACACCACCTCAGGAACATTCATCAAGTCTAGATCCTCCTGAATCTCATCATAACCATCAAATGTAAAAACAACCTTCTCAGGGAAGCGCAGGATGTAATCAAACACCTCATTATCTGGATCGTGATCCGGGTAGCAATTGTATTTAAACAAAAGGTCTCTCAGAGAGATCTTTTCTGTGTTCTTGAGGATGCTGAACATCCTACAACGGAACTTAAAAAAGAAGATGGCATCCGTCTGTAACTCTTTTTTGGACCAGAGGTTTTGGAGCTTTTGAAGAACGGTGGACTTTCCGACACCGGCATCCCCCATCACATAAATGATTTCCCCCTGTGGGTTGAAGACTGCATGATCCCCCAGGAGCTTGTCCAGACTCTCCAAGAAGCCCAAACTTTCATTGCATTCGTTCAGTAGTTCCATCAGGGTGTCAGTGTACAGCTCCTCTAGACGGGTCTCCTCTCTCTGACTGTATGACATGATGAAGCTGGTGTCCCGGTTCATCTCGTGCCTCATCTTCTCACAATACCTACTGACTGAGAGGAGGTGAACATTAAATTAGTAATAAGTTTACATTTTTAGTATATCATTAGTATTTTATATTATCAATATACGTTTTTTTTATATAATTATTATAATTAATTCCTGTAAGACAGCATTAAAAAAAGGTTTTCTTCATTTAGGACCAGAAAAATATTATCAAATCGAAAAAAGGATGTGTCGATATTTTTGTCTTTTGTCTTCTACTTTTTATTTTTGCTGCAATCAAATTTTCTCGCATGACAACAAAGTTAAAATTTATTACTACATTTTTGAAAAACAACCTCCATGTGGATTATAATATCGGTCTGGGCCCAGGAAAGCTCATTGCCAATTTGCATACTCTAGATACACTCTTGCATTCACACAGGCATATGTTGCCAGAGTATAGCCAGACCTGGTCCAGCTTCAGTGGCAAGTACAGAAACATCCATCTATCGAATGATAAGACCGAATCTCTATGATGCCTAATGATATAAATTTAGTTGTTACGGGTCTTCTGGTGGAAATGTGAAAATGTGCCCTTTTTTTATAGCTTTTCTCCTGAATGGATAAGTATATAACACAGCGGGTTTAGTGTTTTATTTACAATTATGATGACCAATAAATGGCAGATGTACAAACACACCAGATGGGATTATTACCTTCATACCACCGTAAAAATGAAGGGAAATCATTCTTTATGGGCACTATACTTTACAAAGGTCTGCAGCAGAGCATGACGAGGATGTTACGTTATGACCTGAGTGCAAATCACTGCTGAGCTGTTGTTACATTTTATAAGGCCACATACACGTTGCCTAACCCCAACTTTTCCTATGGCTTTTTAATCTTTGAAGATGACAGTATGCAGACTGAATCTGTGTAACTTTTTAGTCTGGCTTTCTGACATTTTTGTCCTGCAATGCAATGTGCAAAATAATCAGAATACCTGCTCATAGCTGGAAATAAGCTAAATTATAATTGCAAAATAGGAGTTTGACATATCTGTAGTAACTCAGCACATTTTTCTGTTTTTTAGGTACATGGTACTATGTTCTAAATAGAATAGTGTACTTTCTAGCTTTATTCTATTGATCTGGCAACTGTTGTTTCTGGTTACTTACACTTAAAAAGACGTTACAGTCAAATAGCTTCACCTCTAGCAGGCTCAGTATTACATTGTTACACATTAGTGAATTAGTCATTATTATCAAATACATTTATCTTCACATATCTTACAATAGTCTAACAAAACAAATAGCAGGCTAACACCTGCACATCACGTATATGGACTTCATGGTAACACAAACTCCCTCACATGAAGCATAAAAAAGAACATTTTGGTAGCACAGGGCAGCGTTGTTGATTGTAATACCTACTGGGATCTGTGTTAACCACTTTCATCACCGCTATGTCATTGCTCGGGCTGTAGTTGATCTCTTTCAACCATGGCTGGAGGTCTATGTAAGCATCACATATTTTATATATGATGTAAAGAAAGTATTCACAGGCCTCCTCTCCTTTGCACTGGAGGAGCTCCAAGATTTTGCGCACCTAGAAAAGTAATCACAGGAAAGAGTCTGTGGGTTATAATGTCACAAACTTTCTACTATATTTTGGATGTTTTAATCAGCATATATTTTACAGACATTGAAATATTTTTAATGAATGGAAATTGAACAACTAGGAATCATAATTTAACAAATATCATTGGTTTTTCTACCTGATCTGTCTTGGTGGCAGTTCGCTGTACGATCTCAACGTCTTCCTCACAGACGAAGCCACAGGCAGACAGGTTGTCCAGGATGCATGGAATACTCCTCAGCTTGGACACCAGCAGCTCTCTGTGGTAGGTGAGGATGCTAAGGAACGACACCTTGGTTTCTTCTATCTGACCCATACTTACTGCAGACCAGTCAGCGCTGTGGGACAACAGATGACAGGTTCACTGTCACTGTATTGCTGTTAAGGCAAAAGATTAACTTACTGAGTTCTCTCTCCTTTACCGTCACAAGGACATCCAATTAAAAGTACAGAAATTCGTAAATGTGTTTTCGATAGGTTCAAATAATATGTCAAGAAGTCTGAAAAAGAATCCTCGTCAGTCAAGTACATGACCGGACAGCACATGATCTTGACAGTCGTATCAAAACTGCAAACACACAAAAACGTCGAGTTCAACAAGAACTTGACTGACAGCTGCCTGACGGTTATTTTCTAGGTTATCCCTGCAAATATATTAAGCTAATTAGGTCGTACACTATTAAACAGTATTTGAATACAATGCTCATTTTAGTTCCACGGCTGTTTCCTTATTTTTTAACAGTTCCTACTCACTCGCCTCTAATGTAATTTCGTTGCAACACTGTTTACACTGTTGTACTGATAATAAAGATCAATTCAATAAAGAAGAACCGGTAAAAATAGATGCAAAAAAACACTCACACCAACTCCGAGCGCCGCAGTCTTTTGTTCCAAATAAGTATCGTTGCAAAAATACCTCTTTCTTTCTGAGAAGATAGAAACAGGTGGAGACTTTGCTGAAAAACCAGCGGGGATTTCCGGTGACTTAAGCGACAAATATTGAAATATCCGCAGCTTGCGAGTCAAAAGAATCGGTCACATCTGTTGTTTGTATTGCACGTTATCTGCCCCACATAAAACGTAATTACACTCCAAATAAAAAACACAACAGCGCTTGACGACAGATGAATCCTCCCGTAGTGTCGCGTTCACACGAGAGGGGCGTAAACAGTGAATTTGGAAATCAAAACCGCGTGTTAAAACAAACTACTTTCCATTTAATATCACAAGTGCCCGGCAGGTAACTGCTTGTCCACAGTCATTCCCAAATTAAAAGGTTCGCTGAAGTTTTTTGTTGTCCGTAGGAAGTGAAAGTATTCAGAAGCAAAGTGTAATTTCTCCCCACAATTTCCCAACATGTTGCGTTTAAGTAACGACGAAAATGTGGGGGTTTAAATTACTTTAAGTATTTTTATACCTAAACTTAACGATGGTATTATACACAATACAGCCAACCAATTAAATAGCCTCGGGGTTAGTTCACTTGTTTGTTTATTTTGCAATTTCATTGTCAATGAAAACGATGCATGTGTAAGAGGTTTTTTACTTACCCGCAATTCTGCTTCCATAGAAATGAGGGAGATATTATGATTTAAGCAGCTAGTTATAAAATATTATACTGAAAGAACAAAATGGCATAACAGATGAACGCTTATGCATTTTCAAAAAAAAAAGAAAACAGAAGAAAAAATTTTTTTTACACAACCTTTGTGGCCATTTGAGCATAGCTTTCTGACCGTACGAGGTGCACCTGAATGCTCGATAAAGTCCAAGTGTTTGTCACACACAGACATCAGAGGTAATTATTTCACCATGTGAGATGTAATTTTTATTTTTGATTTGATTTTGAATCTTTCTTTAGTGTAAATTGTAAAAACAAAACAGCACTGTTAATGTTTCAGGATGATTTTAGAAAGTAATCGTGGTATACTGTGAAATGGCCCTCAATATGGTTCAATATTCCACAGTGTAGTGTCTGATATCTTCTTCTCTCTGTGTTTAACACTTCTCCCCTTTTGGTACCTCACCTCTCCCTACTCCCTGATATGGTGTGAAACATTCTCTTTGTCTTTTAATGTATGGCCTTGAATTAGAAAACCTAGCTGCAGTCGCAGCTTCATCCAGCTATGGTAATGTTTATGGAATAGGACAACTATCCTATGTAGCATGTGGCAGTTGAAGGATGCCATACATGTAGGATTGCATTCCAGAAGGCTTAAAGATGTCGCCACCAGGCCTATAAAAATGGAAAGTGTGATACTGTACTTCGGAGATTCAAATTGGCTTTGAACGCTTCCTCAGGTTGTCCGGAACGCCTGATTGATACTGTACTTTATTGTAATAAACATCATTATATGCAATCAAGTCAGTGTCAACGGAGATTTCTTCACCAGCACTTCTACAGCATCTATACAGAAGATACCACATAATGTTTAAGTGTGTGTGTGTGTGTGTGTGTGTGTGTGTGTGTATACTTCATGGATATTGGCAATAGAATATTTAAATGATATTAAGTATTAAACTTTTTTAAATGAGAAATGCTGAAATTGCAAGACAAGGAACTGAATGTTACACCAGACCAGTCAGAGGTATGACAGATCTTGATTAATACAAATAAAAGTGATACATATAAGGGTGGAGAGGTTGAATATTGTGGAAATGTTATGTTTTTGTTGAGATATTGTTGTGAGTAACAAATCTGGTATTGGAAAATGTGTGAATACACAGATTTTAAGCCTTTTCTCAACGCAGATCGCTAAGTTTGTGAGTTAGAACATGACATTGTTCCAGAGAGCCACTTCCACCAGAACATTTATATGAGTTGGGAATATCATTCTAGGGATAAGTTCAATTCAAATGTGAAAACAAACGGTTTTCAGTGGTTCACTTTACAGTAGGAGTCTTTACAGTAACTTCTCCAAATTAAAGATTATCTTCAACAGTTTCAGAAAAAGATGATGGAATAGCAAATTCAGAGACTTGGTTGAGTGATGAAAAGAACTGTAGGATGGGCTAGAGAGCTATGAAATATTTTTGACAAAACAGGGTCAATAAAAGGGGTGTTGCCCTGTTTTTGACTGATATGATGAAGATTGTCGTATCGGTCCCACAGGAAGAGATGACACGGGATACAATGTAACAATATTTAATAACAGATCTGGGTTCTCAAAACTCAGTGCATGCAGTATAAATCAGAGAAAGAGAACAAAGACACTGTGAAGATCCAGGAGTATATGGAGTATATTGTGACCCTGTCCTATGATCAAGTCTTATGACCAAGTCAAGTTATCATATGGCTGAAAGGATATTCTCAACTTCTCACCCTTACAGTGACCATTGCATTTAAATGTAGATTATAGGTGATGGGCTGCACGGTGGCTCAGTGGTTAGCAGCAGCGCTTCACAGCTAGAAGATCCTTAATTTGCGTCCCGGTTAGGGCGCCTTGGATCTTTTTGTGTGGAGTTTGCATGTTCTCCCTGTGCAGCGTGGGTTCTCACCAGGTACTCCGGCTTCCTCCCACAGTCCAAAAACATGCTGAGGTTTATTAATTATTCTAAATTGTCCGTAGGTGTGAATGGGAGTGTGCTTGGTTGTATGTCTCTATGTGTGTAGCCCTGCGATAGACTGGCAATCTGTCCAGGGTGTCCCCTGCCTTCGCCCTAAATCGGCTGGGATAGGCTCAACTCTTAACCCTCAAAAAGCCATCTGGTCGCCACAGTCATGTTTGTTCCCCAAAGGTTGGTGTGTATTTAATGTCCTCTCTGATATTTACACAAACACACACAAGCACACACACACACACACAAACATATATTGTAGAATTATAGAACACCTTAGATAGGTTCTAAGATCAAAGCAGCTTAGAACACATCAGCATGTTCTGTGTTCACACTAAATATCAGGTCAAACACTCAAATCTCTTACAAGTATTAGGTGTTGGTTTGCTCCAAAAACTATCAAGAAATTGTGTTTCTATATTTTTGGACGCACTATTCTTTGATGAGAACATGGATCGTGATTCAGCTTTCATCGCCCGGCATATTTATCTGGCTCAAAGGCGAGCGATCTGTATTCAACAGTGCATGTTTACTTGTGTTTCTTGTCAGGTTTGCCGAATTAAGTGGAAGGGGCTGAGGGACACTTATATTAAAGAGAGGAAAAAAGAGGCAGGAAGGGAGAGTGGATCGGTAGCAGGGACAGGGAAGCGGTGGAAGTACTATTCAGTCCTCTCTTTCTCAACCCCTTCGTCACCCCCAGGGAGACTGGTGGCAACATGGGGTGGGAAGAGAGGACCGGAGAGTACACGCAGGGCGAGGATGAGGGAGAAGTAGGTGAAGCAGGTACAGCGATCGTGGTGATATCAGCCATGGTTGATGACAGAAAAAAATGGAGGGAATAATTGTTTTATTTTATATATTGCGGCAGCCCCTCCCTTTGGTTTTGGGCGAATATGCGCGAGTAAATTCAATTTACGCAGCCAAATTCGCGCGAGTAACGCGAGGCGAAAATTCGCTTCGCGTCCGGTGTGAACGCACCGTAAGTCCTCCTTGCAGCGGTTGCGAGTTCGACTCCAGCTCCGACCCTTTCCACGTGTCATTACCCCTTCTCTCTCTGTCTCCCCCTTTCATATCTGTCCTATCCAATAAAGGCATAAAAGCCAAAAAAATATTTTTTTTTAAAAAAAGGAAATGTCCTTTAAACTTCAGTGTATCTATTGATACTTTGTCAAGTCATCTGCAAATGCAGATTTTTCATGCAAAGCGTATGAGGTTACAAGATATGATGTCATACTTATCAGATCGCTTTCAGTTTGTTCATGTTAATGATAAATCCTCTGTATACAGTAAAGTTAGTCACGGTG
>JAPZDZ010000025.1:24234119-24245858 GCA_029783805.1 Acanthurus tennentii | reverse complement strand
TGAATTAAATGTTCTGGTTATAGGAAATGTTGCTGAGTGTTAATGTGGATGAACAGTGTTCAGGGTAAATATTGTAAAATAATGCAGCAAATTTCTCAGTGCATTCTGTATATATTTTAAAGCTGGCGAACTCACATCTCTTGGTCAAAATAGCACCACTGAGAGGTTCACTGCTCTAATTTACTACATTACCCATCAACACTAATTGGACATCTTAATAACATGAGGCAAATTTTCCCTTTAAGGTGGGAAGTCCCTTTTAGCTTTCTCATATCTGTAATATGAGTAACATGAGTGTATTAGTATTAGCACTTAGGAAGTATAGATTGAATATGCTGGTGAAAACACAGTAAAGAGTGTGTATGAGTGGGTGGCCTTGTTCAGTGATAGAGTCAGGTTTTTTACACTTTGCTCAACTTTGTAAAGAGCTTATTTCGCCCAGAGGTATCAACCCAAAGTCAGAGAAATCTCATTTGAGTGAGATTACAGAGGAAGAAGTTGTGACATAAGGCGCAGCCCTTCCTTCAAGGAACTTTTTAAGAGCATGCCAACTAGCAGTTTTACCAATGTAATCAGTATTTTATGATTTAGGTACACTGTTAGCTAATAACTAAAAATAAACACACCTTATCACAGAAAAACTGCCTTGCTGCATGACTCAAAAAGTTCTGTATGCATATTAACATCACATCAAAGTAATACATGATTATTTTTGTGGAATGACTAATTAATCAGCAAACCTAAAAGAGATGCAAACATGCAAGATCCAAAAATATTCATGTATCACTGTTAGCTCAAATTCTCTGTGCTTACAATTACACCATGTTTAGGGACATTTTTAACACTGTCCTTTATAAAGGACTTTTTAGTAATTGAAGCTGGTCTTCATTGTGTGTCTTGTGTAATCCAACTATATTTTATGAACTCAGAAAGTAAATGCTGTAAGCTGTGCTCTAAGTTTCCTTATGGCCACATATGTTGTGTACATAAGGAAAAGTTCCTGAAGATGACCACAAATCATACAGGGACAAAGTGTGTTAAAAAATACTGTTTGTAGTCACATTCAATTTTTTTCTGTATTCAGATGTAATTAGCTAGAAAAAACATGGTTCAACAGAGAATCTATCTTGATGTTTTAGGAACCTCCAACTTTATCTCTAGCATTAACATCAGGACAAATACACAGGTTTTTTTTTACTTTCTTGAGGGTTCAGATTGAAATAATTATTTGGGTTGATTAAAGTTATTTTTCTACTCTTTTTCCTCAATCATGTCTTTTAATAGTTAAAGTTACATTAATGAATTTGCCTGCCATGACTAACTACATTTATGTTGCAGTGTTAGGATGGAGTATCTTGGTTCCACTGTTGTTATCTCTGATCTAAATGAGCTGACAGACAAGCCAATCTGCTCAATACTGGTATTCCTTTCTACAGCCTACAGGAAGCTGGGCTCAAGTCTGCCACTGAGTCCTCATGACTGACCTTGTCCTCACAGCTGCAGCCCAGGTCATCTGTTCCTGCAGAAACAAGAGAAGAGGCTGTAGGCCTGGAAAGCTCCTCTGGCATAGTGGGTCTGAAGGGGGGGGCCCTCAGCAGGTGGTTGAGACTGCCGTGGGTTCCATTATTGGGAGCTGGCTTCAGACCTAGAAGATCTGAGAATGAGAATAACCAGTTTCACGTTAGCTGAAAGAATTAAAGGAAGTACTCACAGCTGAAACAAAACATACATCATGACGAGTCAATACACACACAAGGAGGACACAAAAACATGCCTTACCACACATGACATTGTAAAGCTCAATGTTTTCAAAGGCTGGAACTTTGGTCTTGTATTTAAATGTAGGTCCATACCCCAAGAAAATAGTCTGAAAGTGAACATTTATGACATATCAACTATTTTGTTTCAACAAAAAAAGAACAAATATTATATCACTGTCCTAGTCCTAACTGACCAATAATATGACTACTAATATAGTACTGTTAAGTGTATTAAAACATTACAATTACTTACAGGCCAACAGAATAGTTAATATATAATCACAGTATAATCTATGATACTGCACTGGATGTTCAAAATCAGACAGATTACTTCCTCATGCCACTGTAGAGTATAAAGCATACCTGCATGCTGTTGATCTTGTTGTCATATCCATGGTCACCAGAGAAGCCACAGTGCCTCTTCCCCTCAGGAACTCTCCTGCAATGAACAGAAATAGTCATCACTGTTTAGTTGTTCTGATTGCATATGGAGGTTTAGATTATATCATTGAAGTAGTGACCTTGCATAGACCTAACCACAGATGTGTAACAGACCATCACACATTCAAAATTACTCATAATTAAAAATACAAATCTTTCTTGGTTCAATATAAATATTCAAAATGTAATGCTATAACTTGGTGGGACAGGTACAGTTCCTCTTTTATCCCTTTCATCAAAGCTTTAATATTTCCTTGTTTTAAACCTCTGGTGCCCTCTTGCTCTTCCCTCTTTGTCATCGTCACTTCTAGTAGCATCATCAGTGAGCTTGTATCAACAACAAGCTGAATCACACACTAAAACACTGTATTCCACACCAGTCTTGTTTTATGTCATTGCCACTGGCTGCTTAGCTAAATGGCTTTTGTCTAGATTTCTCTTGGCAATTTTTAAAGATAGTCACCCATCCATCATCTGTGCCAAACTGTGGTCAAATCAGACAAATCAAGTAGAAGAATAACATTACCCTAGAAAACAGAACCAACTTAATTAATGAATAATAGATAAAAATTGAGACCTCTGGGGATCAATGAAGGATGACTGGTAACCAAAAATATCTGGTAATTTTTATGGTTGTCTGTGGTTGACTTTTGCCATGTGTGTATGCATGACTTGTTTCTGAGTTTTTTGAGCATGGTAGAAGTGTTGAAGTAACTGTGAAAGAAGATGAACAAGAGGGTGGCAGAGTACAGAACACAAAAAATCTAAATCTGAAGCTTACAAGTGACTACTGTTATGATTATGAAAGTATCTTTTTGGGCAGGCGTGAGCTCCTGTAAACACCAGTAGACCCTGGATTTATGGGATTGAGTTGAACCAGGCTAATCTCAGAGTTTTAGTCTCAGGAATTAATTATGAGCTCAGGTTAGCGTTGAGGTTAATCCAGGTAGCCATACCTTTATAAACCTTAAATGTGTCTCTACTGTCCTTGCTGAGGTGTGCTAACTCCAACTAGACAGTCAGCTAAACTCTCTTATATTGATTGAATACGAAGAATGCCAGATTTCTTGTTGTCGATTTATTTTCACTCTACACATTTCACAGAATCCTCATAGAGATGATAAAGAGGCCTAGATCTTAAGAGAGTGAAACTAGGAGAAAAAACAACAAATAATACAATTAGTTAAGCCACCTAGTTTCTACGAACATTAGCTTTAGCTGTGTAAATTATTTCACAATCTAGCTGACTAATAACACTAACATTTCCATGAGCTAACAACAGCATCTATATTTTTTAACAATGTCACGCTATTTTTAATCTTTTAACTTCGTTTTTACAACATAAAATTAACAGACTTATGAATTTACTTAATAAGAATTAACATAAAATATATACAAGCGATGCCTCTGCTGGGGAATCAATGAGTAAAAATAACAATTTCCTCTGGTGTAATGACCGTCTGCACTGTTAACCAGCCTGCCGTTTTTCTAGTATGTCTCAACACGATTCTAACGAGTCCGTAACGTTTTTTTTTAATCTACTTCCTGTTTAGCTCAAAATACAAATGTCAAAATAAGAGTCTGCATAAACCTATAGTCTATCAAAATAAAAGCATGGAAATTACATTTAAATGCCTGAAGGGCAGAACAGTGTCAAATATTTAGATGGTTTAGCAAAACCTAAAGCAGGATGCCTTCTTGTCCACACAGGTTTAATGGGTTTAATATGCAGGAAAAAGCAGTATGTTGTCAGTATTCACCTACTTCAGCCCTCAGCCCAGGAAAACCACTCCTTCACACAACTGAAGCCACAGTCCTCTAATTGAAAAACAGCCACTTCTAACTAAGTGTCCATTGAAACACTGCTTCCAGTTACAAATCCTGATCTGTGTTCGTGCTTGTTTTTGTGTGTGTGTTTGCCTGTATATGTATGGGTATGCGTGTCTAGGGGATAAAGCCACAAGCATGTTAAAAATGTAAATGACTAGCTGACGGAGAAATAAGACAAAGTGTTTCATTTGGTGTGAAGAGTCATTAGTTTGGGACTTACGCAGACATTGACCAGTGTATATGGATAAGTTACACCAAAATTTTGCTGAAAAACAAACACAATTTTTGCAGCTTCAAAATGTCCCACACACTGTGTGGCTAATATTTCAATGTTTCTGCATATCTGAAACAGTCCCAAATGACGCTCATTCAAGGTGGGCTTAAAATTTGTACTGTGAAAACCAATCTGTTGCAGGAAAATGCTAAAGGTAAACAACTTATTCAGCTTCTTGTCCTATATAGAGTACAGTACAGTCATGTTGGAATTTAGACCCTGAACTGATTGAAAGAGTGCAAGTTTCCCCTAAAACAGAGGATGATGAATTATGTAAGATATATACAATTACAATGGTGCCTGTTTTAACAGAAGCTGAAGGAGAAAAAAGCCAATCATTTAGTGTAGTACACACTACAGCTTACTGTTCTTAGGGTCTGTCATTAGTTTCAGGATTATAAAAACACCATGCACATGCTTTGTGCATGCACATGCTACATTCAGATTTTAAAGATTAAACTGTTATTACTCACAATTGCACCATTACTCAGTTTAACAACTGGATGATATTCTACAGTTTGAATTCCATGAAACATCTGGCAAAGTCCTGTATGATTCTGCATTTTTGATCCTGCAATTTCAAAAATTCCACCATGTGGAATACATGTAAAGTAAACTGAGGTCAGTTAAAATCTGTAAATTTGAATTTAAATTACTGCACCATTCAAAATACTCATCAGCAGAGTTCAAGCAATATGAAAGAAGCAGTAAAAAATTAAAGATTTTGGTTATTATTAAAATGACATTGAAAAATTTGTAGCAGGCTAGTTAATGTTAAGAATAGGGAAGGCAGGTAGGCAAGGCCCAACTTACCGCAAAAGCCGGCAATTGCCTGGGGCCCTGGGATTTCAAGGGGGGGCAACACCTCATAAACAAATGGTTAAGAAAGTTTTCCTCTATTTTCATGAATAATTAATGTTTTTCTATTAATCCATGCACTAAAGAGGCATCAAAAAGCTTTATCTATTATGACTGTTTTGCCTACCACCCACTTCCACAATGAACTATTCCATTTTTCTGCACACCTGCAGAAAGGATTCAGGAAGACAATAGCAAAACAAACTTCCTAGCACGGTGTTGAAACACAAAACACAACAAAGTTATCCCAATGGAGCTGAGAAGAGAAGAGGATGGGAAGGAAAAAAAAGAGATTTTATCAAAGCTATGGAGTGTGAGCCCAGGATGGTCCGGTGGTGGAGACAGTTTATCGAGTGCCACTCTTCGTCATGAAGATGTGTGCATTAAAACTGTCACAATGGCAAACTATATTAAATGTTAATTAATATTGTGATCCTTTATTCAAATAGAGGTACAATACTACACTGTGTGAAATAAGTATTACTCCTCTACAAGCAAAAGTCTTTTCAAATACCTGACATTGTGGTAGTATTTTATTAATTCCCTTGGAGAAAATTCAGGCAATGGACTGCTGCAGCACAGTGCCCTTTAACATGTTTTGGTGGTGGGGGATACTCACGCAAAGGAAACACAGCAATGCATCATACTGTAAAAGATCATCATATGTTTGTTGTCCTGTTCAGATGCATCTTACAAGGACTGAAAACAGGGGAGAATAAAGGATGTGGAGGGCCCCGTGACTGGGTTTGCCATGGGCCCTAAAATGACTAAATCCAACCCTGGTAGCAGGCAAAAGGAGGTAGGGGGTAAAGAGTGGGAGGGTGGGGGTATATGAAGTCTGAAGGGTGAGGCACCATGAAGAGCTGGCTTATGTGATCCAGGGGTGGAGCTGGAGCTGCTCCACAGAGGCACGCTGCTGACAGTCTCTAGCCAGACACAGATGCAACATGTCCTGGCTATTCAAAGACAACTGCTCACTGATGCTGATGTTATGGACCAGGAAGTCTGTTGTCTCAAATAATGCGTCCGGGTGCAGCATCTTATAGAGAACCACAACCAGGTGCCACATCATAGTGGGACCAGCGCTGTAGGTCCAGGACTCGAGATATTCCGGCAGGATGTGGGCTAAGGTTCCACAAAACGACAAATATGATGAGGACTCTTCTGTGAAACAGCTGAGGCCGAAGTCAATCAGCCTCAAGCGTGGGACATCAGAGCTGGTCTCAATCAAGATGTTCTCAAACATTCTTGGACTTCAGCTCCTTGGCTGCTTCCATAAGCTGCTTCATTAGCAGCTTGGCCTCCTCCTGCAGGCTCCCTTTGCACTCCAGGTACTCTAGGAGGTCAATGCAGGGGACTGGATGCTCAAGGACCAGGATGAGCTCCTAGTCCAGAAAATAGTGATCAAGGAGGGAAATAGCTGTAGGTTTCTCCTCCGATCCCTCTGCCCCAATGGCCATCTTCAGCATGATAGCCACCTCAAGAGGAAGCACCCTGCTATTCTCAGTGGGATGTGTTTAATGGCCACAGGGAAATTATCGGCTCTTCTGTAACCAGCATAGACTGATCCCTGGCCTCCTTCACCCACTTGCTCCAGCTGGTGATATTTGGCCTCAAAATCTTCTATGCTGGTTTGCTTCGAGGTGGCGTCCTCATCTCTCTGCTCGAGCTCAGAGGCTTTTTGTCTGTTCCCTGATACATACTCATCATCTTCTGAAATCTTTTTTTGGTTCCCCTCAGTCTGGGTTCAGGCTCAGCCGTCTTCTGCCCCTTTGAGGTGTCCTCTTTTTCTTCAGAGGCCTTTCCCTCTCTGCTCCCAGAGACAGATTCAGAGACCTGTTTCCTTTTCAGGAGTGAGTCTCTGTCACTTCCGGCCTTCCTCTTTCCAGCTCTGATTTTCACAGGGACACCTCTGTTCTCTTTTCTGCTGTCACTCTCTACAAACAAAAAATCAAGTAAACAATGAGTTTTTTGACTGCATGCTGCCAATTCTGGTCACTAGTTATATGTGTCAAGTCACAGCACAGAGTCAGACCACAAATTCATTATCCATTTGTTTTAAATGGCACAAGAAAGGAAGTCTGTGAATTGATTTGAATATTTACTTTCACCCTGTATTTAAATTACTAATTTATACTGATTTCTGAAACTACTGGTAAGTAGTTAAGTAAATGTACTTGAGTACTAAACAGTTTTAATAATACTGAGGTACCTCTACTACATTTCAGAGGGAAACAAGTTAAAATTAACATCAATGCAACATCCCTTTGATAGAATTCTATTATTTTGAATACTGTATTTTTCTAGTGATGCATCATTAAATGCTCCAGTAGGTTAATGAGAGCTATTTCTAAATATTTGAAGCAGTTTCTGATATCCATAAAATCCATAACAATGCATCATAGCTTGTAACCTCATACGCTTTGCATGAAAAATCTGCATTTGCAGATGACTTGACAGAGTATCAATAGATACACTGAAGTTTAAAGGACATTTCCTTTTAAATGTAGAAGAATAAAATTGGTTTAAGGAAAATAGGTTACCAAAAAGTAAGAACATTGCATTACAAATGCATTAATCACTGCTCACAAATTAAATAATTCAAGAGTTAAATGTTAAAAATTGGATCCACATAATTGAAATAAAACATTAAAATGCTGTTTAGATCCTAATGCAATGATGTAATGATGAAGCTTTTCTGATGAGACTTCAGTAACTCTACTTCAATTAACATTTTGATTGTAGGACTTGTTTGCATCACTGTTCATACATAGAATGAGCTGGTTTTGCTCACATTTGTGTTTTTACTTCAGTAAAAAATCTGAGTTTGTTAGTTTGTCTTTTATCAGTTGGATGCACTCTGTTGATTTTTTTTCAAATTGTCTTACTTACCTTTCGTCCCAGAAGATAGAGGATGAAGAGTTTCAAGTTTTTTTGTTGAATCACGATCCATGTTCTCGTCAACGAACAGCGCGTCCAAAAATATAGAAACACAATTTCTTGATAGTTTTTGGAGCAAACCAACACTTGACACTTGTAAGAGACTTGAGTGTTTGACCTGATATTTAGTGTGAACACAGAACATGCTGATGTGTTCTAAGCTGCTTTGATCTTAGAACCTATCTAAGGTGTTCTATAATTCTACAATATATGTTTGTGTGTGTGTGTGTGTGCTTGTGTGTGTTTGTGTAAATATCAGAGAGGACATTAAATACACACCAACCTTTGGGGAACAAACATGACTGTGGCGACCAGATGGCTTTTTGAGGGTTAAGAGTTGATTTTAGGGTTAAGGTTAAATAAAGTTTAGGGAACGGTTTGGTTGAGGCATTCGGTTGTGATGGTTAAGACAACGGAGTGTCCCTGGGAGAATAGCAAAAAAAAAAATTTTGTTTGTGTTTGAATGAGTGAGACAGTGGACACTCCAACACTCTGCTCATAGCTCCAGTACCAACGATTAGCCCGTCTGTCTGTCTGTCTGAGTTGCACAGAAACCTCAAAGATCTCCTTCATTTAACAGCCCTGCATGCGTGTGTATGTGAATGTAGAGAGTAGCTCTCCCAAGGTTCAGCAACCAAAACAGTATGAGAGCTTCATGCAAGAAGACTGTTTCTGGCATGAATACACTTACACACACACACACAAAAGCACATACACACGCACACACACATAGCATGGTTAGCTGAGGTGGTTTGTTTTCCTTTTCAGTCCTGATGACCTCATGGTTTACTTTGTCACTGAATCACTGAAGTGAAACTTGTCAGTGCTTTACATCAAATGCCTGTCAGAGTTGGTTTTAGCATGTCATTAATATTTCAGCAGCTGCACTTTCAAAAAAGATGTGGCTTTTATTTACAAGAGTGTTGCTCAAGACAGCATGTCTTAAAAATTTTCAGTGCTACATGTGTTAATGATGCATTGATAGAGGCCCATGTTGACATAAAATGTGTTTTTAAGTAGTTCAAGATGTGCCATAAAAGCTTCGCAGATGGGTGGGCTGAAAATGCCACATCAACACTGACGGTACAGAACTCTCAAGCACTTTGCTGGAAGCAGATTCAGTGACAAACTAAAAATTAAATTAGTGAGAACTTCTAACTTCGCTTGGTTATAACCCTGTAAACTATTTTAAGTGTTTTACTCTTAGCCTTACTGCCATTTGTTTACAGTAAACTTAAACTAATACCTGTCTTCGCCAGGAATTTTATACTTTACTTCCTCTCAAAATTGCCACCAGTTGACTTCTGATTTGTACAGGGACAAATCAGATTTTTTTTTTAAATGAATTTTTACCCAGTGTTAGATCCATGTTTTATAGCCTGTATGTCAACAGGTTTGATGTCAAAAGGTATAGCAAGAATAGAAGTGAAAATGGTCCAAAAATACATAAGACATGTTGATGGATTTCTATAACTCATTCTATGTCTCATATACTATCTGGTACTGTCAAAGAATAATGTAGTGTTGGTGATGGAAAAATAGGCTAATAACCAGGCATGTTTGCCACATGTTTGTTTTCTTTGTAACTTCTTTGCAACAATAATATAAATGTTTTTGGTGCTATGCTTTGAGTTGTGTAAACAGAAAGTACAATATTGCCAAGAAGTGAGGGAACTAAATCTAAGTTCCTCTTTTTGCCAACATTGATGTCTGTTTCTTATTTCCTACATGTCATTCCTATATATTTGTACTTCCTGTTGACTATGTACCTGGCTATGTGCCACTTCCTCTCCACCAGCAGATGAATCTCTTCAATGCGTCGGTTGTTGGCATAGTGCAGTCTCTTAGGCAGATGCTGCTTCATGTACGGCTTAAAATGCTGGTCTACCTTCTTACACTGGAACAAAAACAATCATGGTATTTAGACCTTAAAAAGGTGTATAAGAGACCAAATACCAACCACTGTGTTCCATCATTTTTGTGCTAAAACAAAATGATTTTCTTGTCATTTTATGAAATTATCCATTAATTATTTAGTTCTCATTTTTTTCATTCAAGCCTGATACTTACTGTTAGATTTGCAACGACAGCCTTGGGGTCATCTGAAAAAAAGAACAATAATCAAAGCAATGAAAACTGAGGCAATACAAATTAATGCAGACAATGAACAAAGTGTCTGATTTACAGGAACAAGATAAGTCAAAGTTAAGCCATACTGTACAGTCGGTTTGGTCATATTGCACACTCAGGACAATGTGTCCTGGGGTAGCCACTGTGGTTTTGTTGTGTGCCAACAGTGGTCAGATCACAGGCTTCTGGTTCTTGCCTACAAATAATTGTGTCATCTTTTATGATGAAGATCTAAAGCTTACAGCTCTAATAACGGTCTGAATTAGCTAGAGGGCAAAAACTCTCAGAGATGTCATATGAATGACTGTAAAAATTAAGAAGGGAGACAAAACAAAGACACCAGAGAGAATAGAATGAACCTTTAGAAAGAAAAAAATGGAGGATGTAATTTCCAAGCAAAAAACACATTATAAGCATTTGGTCTTAGTTTTACTCTCTCACATTTCGGATTGCTGGGGTATCTCGAGCGTATTCTGCCCAGAGACCCAGGGATAAGGATTATGTCATCAACGTTGGACATGTAGTTACTGAGGAACTCTGTGCGCTCACAGCTGGCCTCTTCCATACCTGAGAACACACAGGAGGATAAGGATCAGTATATGACATTATATGTGATTAGCTGGTAGAGTGAATGTGCAGTGCTCTTCTAATTTGCTTTAGTGTAGGAGCTTTGTGTTTGTGTCAGTGTGTGTCCATACCATGATCCCCCACCAAGATGATGTTGACACAGTGGTGCAGTTTCATCTGCTTCAGTCCATCCATCAGTTGGCCGACAATTCTGTCAATCATCCTCAAAGGGTTGTTCAACTGAAACAGACAGGAGAGTCAAAGTTCACTAAGTGTGTGTTCTCATTACAAAACACTGAGAGAGAGAGAGAAAGAAATATATGAGATATATAAGTATGTGTTTGTATCTGCTGTACCTTTTGCAATCTGCACATACCCACACATCCACATACATACACACTAACACAGATGCTGACAGTACTCACTTCAGTGCTCATGGGCCCCATTTTGTGTCCGTATGTGTCTGGTTGTTCTGAGTGCATGGCGTAAACGTAGGGCCTGAAACAAGACATGCATTACATTGGAAATGTGTTGTAGTGATACTAACATTCACTAAAAATAACTTTACTTAAATAGCACTGTCAAACAGTGCATCATTTGCAGAGGGGGAAGGTAGCTAATCAGATGTTTACTCAAAGTTATTGGCTAGTTTTCAAAAAAGGATAGCACTTTAAAAACATGATATATTTATGAAATGCATTCCATTGAAGTTTATTCAGTAATTTACAACTTTCAGCCTGTGACCCCTCACAGAAAAAGCCAAATCCCACTGGGGCCCCTTGTCACATTTCTGATGTCTATGAGCAGTTAGCACTTCCCCAGAGGAGTTATTTCCTCTTCTCAAATGGTTTAATAAGGAAAAAAGATCCAATAACTCCCAAGCAGGTAAAGATTTAAGAAAATATTTAAAAGATATACATAAGCTATGTATTAGGGATG
>JAPZDZ010000025.1:24222578-24234019 GCA_029783805.1 Acanthurus tennentii | reverse complement strand
AAGATCCAATAACTCCCAAGCAGGTAAAGATTTAAGAAAATATTTAAAAGATATACATAAGCTATGTATTAGGGATGCCTTGGTTGGTAACCATTGAACTCAAGTAGTAGCTGTAAATGTACCTTAAGTAGTTACACTTACAGCCACTACAGTAGTTAAAAACAGCTGATCTTGACAGCACATGCACTTTACATGTTAATGTATCAATATTAATGATCTATAAAAGTCATAAGGGACATTGTACCATGTAATGACAAGTACTTCTACTACGACATTTAAATGGTACTTCTGTACTTTTGCAAGAGTGGAAATCTAAATTAAGGACCTATAATAGGTAATTTTTACTTGCCTGATTTTTAAATGTTTTTTGTTGTTTTTTTAAGTGTTAGAAAAAAAACACTAAAAGAACAACAAAATGGTGCTATGTCATGCTACAAAAGTTGCAGTTGCAGTCATAAGGCATGTGCCTCAACTATCTGACCCCCAGAGCAACCCACAATTTTCATTGTTAACACTTGGAAGAGAATAGGCCTGGTTTTAATTCAGACATTGTGTCATGGTTTTCAGTTCAAATTAAGGATAATGTTTAGCTGAGGAACCTTACATTTTCAGACTAACTGTGAATGAAGGCACTTATTAGCAAATTGACATCAATATATATTTTTATTCTGATCACCCAAACATCATTAGCTCCAAATAAGTAATAGGTTACTCTGAATTAGTTTTTTCCCACTCTGCTGTGGCTACAAGTGTTGGCAAAGGAAAAAACAGATGTGAGAAAAGAGGGAAAATTAAAGCAGATTTTAGGCAGAGAAAACATGAAAAATGAATTTCACCTCTCCCCTTCAGGAAGGTGGAGCCACTGCAGCATTGTCAGAATCCGCCTCTCCAATGGTATAGCACTAGAACACAAATTCACACTAGTTAACTTTTGATAACAATAACAGCAAGTGAGAAACAGGCCAAAGACTTAAAGATAGAGTTATGGAAACTCTGTTCCTTTAATTCTAACAGAGCCTCATAAAGTTGAGGGTTGAAGATTAGACATTACAGTGTCTATAAGCCAGAGTCTGCCTGTATCGAGATAAGGCCACCAACCAAGCTGCTGGCTGTCATACAGTCCACAGCTGTCAACCACCAAGCCCAGGACCGAGGCCCTGAACAGGGCTTGGTGTACGAGGTGGTGGGGGGCAGTTTGAAAGAACAAGGAGCTGTGGTTGACAGCAGGCATCTCACTCCATGTTTGCTCCCTTTCTGTACTTCAGCGTAACTTCACACTTTCAACAAAAGCGTGCCCTTGTCCCGCTGTCTTTTTTAATTAACTCTTCCCTTTCTTTTCTGCCCTCTCTTCTTCCTGTCTTCCCTTACTCTCAGCTTGTGGTTTGGAGATGGACCTCCCAGGAAGCTGAACCCAACACAGACCTTCATATAGTCAGCCATTTAGCAACAATCCCTGGTCCCCATTACTGTGCCAATCCCATAGTGGTTCTACAGCACTGAACTATGAGATGTGTTGTGTTAAAAATTCCTTCTCAGAAATGTCAGTGCTCTCTGCCTGTTGTATGCACACTCCTGTCTTTTTCTCTTTCTCTCACACACCTCCGTCAGTGCCAAGTGCAAGAAAACACTGAAAAACCACACTCTGGCCCCCACGGTTCCACAGAGTGGAACGTCTGCGACCCCGGTTCACAGAGGAATCCTGCATAGTGTAAACAGGCCCATTTGCACAAATTGCTGTAAAAACAGCCCAACGCCATCCCTCTGCTGGGATCTGTCTCCTGCTCCATCAAAGCCTTCTCTGTGCTGATAGATGTGGGCTCCTTTGTGTTCCACAAGCTACAGGTTTAGTGCAGCATGGGCAGCAGGAGCATGAATGGGCTTGTTCTGATGACTTTTACTTAGAAATAATTTGCAGTCCTTGAGTTATTAATAATCAGACAATGAATCTGCAGTAGTCTTTAAGAGACGTTGACACCAAGCTAGTTTTTGTAGTTTCTGGAGGTACAATGCTCACGCTCCAGACTGTAGTGCAGCTCCATCAGTGGTAAGGACATAATCCAAGTAACAAAACAGGTAACAGTCCAGTAACACAGACATTTATTGTTGTGAGAACACTGATGTTGCCATCTTATATGGAGAAACTAATGTTGGATGTAAAGCCTCAAAGATCAGTACAGGTCACACGGCTCTTTTTTGGCAATTTATGAATGTGTTCTTACTTTGTGTAGGAGTAAATATAGTACAACTAATGGTGCATTTAGTATATTAAAGCAGGTGCAGCTGCCTCCCTGTGAGTTCTGTTTGAAATCTCTGTTCACTTATCAGGAAACATTTACAAATATTAAAATGCCAAAGAAAACTATTTCAGAAAAGCCTAGACCAAAGAAAATACAGTTTAGAAGTAATGAACTATGACTGCATCACAAACTTGAAACTGTGCTGTGTAAGCAGAGGGCTGGAAGTCAAGATATTTAAGTCATGTTAGTGCCATTGTCACTGACCTGAAGCTGACACTTGAGCTTCTTGCAAAAGGTATCAACTAAAAAAATGATTTGATTTTGAGGACAATTAAGGGACTATACGATAATACTTGCATGACAGCTGAACATAAATAAGTGACCGCGCCCAGGATTATAATTTCTTTAAACAAAGACCTCTCCCTGTTACTTTAAGTGTCTTTTTTATTATACATTTAACTTTGATGAGCCTCTGCTCTCCAATAAGATGCAGAGAAAATGGAAGTTAGTAGAGATGACTGAACACAAGTCACCCAAAAACAATTAACTACCCTCATCAAGAAAAAGGCCATAGCCATTCCATTTTTCTGAGTCCCTGCTCCTGAATAATAATTTTGTAACCATTGGAAAGGAATTCAATCTCATTTATGTAAAAGTAAGAATCAGTGTAGAATCAGTGGAGTGGACACAGTGGTTTTTGTCTCTTTTGTTGTTGTTTATTTAGGGTCAGAGAACCATCCATAACAGAAGTGCATGTTTGAAATGAATGCATAAAGTGTTAGATCAAACAGGAGTACTGTAGTTTGTCAAAAAGAGAGTTTGCAATGATATTTATCTCTTTAGGTTAAAAGAAATAAACATTGTGTGGATATTCTGAATTGAACTTCTGTCCCAGATTCAACATGTTCTGTATAAATAAATTTGATATTTACAAATGTGCAAGTATTAATTAAAAGCAGCAAAAGTGTTAAACAGAAATTAAACTGAAAAGTAACTACAAAAGTGGTAATAAGAAAAGAAGAAATTTACAGTGATCCAAGGTTTGGCAAAACAGCAACTGCACTGAAGGAGCAAGGCTGTGTAATGCATTCTGGGAAAGACTGTGGCAAATGGGAACTTACACAGGCCAGAAGAAGGTGGCAGCCTTCACTCCCTGTTTCTGTGCTGTGATCCAGATCTAGGAGACAAACCGCAGAGTCTCATTATTGTATCAGTCTGTCATTATTAGCATACAACTAGAGTCTTACTCTAGACACAGACCATTAAAAAGTAAACTTAGGTCTTGATGTATAGTATGCTAAAAAGGATATAATACAGTATGTGGCCGCATGGATATAGATAAACTTATGTAATATCAACCGATCCAAAATGATACAGTGGGTTGGTTTTGGTTGTGTTTGTGAACTCTTAAGGAACTGGTAAAGTCTTGTCAGTTTGCATGCATTACAACTCAGTATTATGCTTGCTCAATGAAGTGCCAAATGAAATCCTAGCACTTGTTTTATCTTTAAATAAATTCACAAAACACAAAGCTTTGAAGAGTCCCAGACCACTTAATGTCAAACTTTTGGTCTTACAACAACTAAAAGTGATTCCATCCCAGCTTCATAATCCCATACTAGCATTTTATTGTTCATCAATGGATAATAAAGCCTTGACTTATTAGACCTGAGCCCTGCTATTCCTACTGGCATCAAAAGAAAAAAGTCTTTCCTGCTTGTGTTGGCCTCTGATCTGTAAACCATTCAAATGGATGACTTTGAAAGACATCAGCATTCAAAGCCATTCACAAAAGTCATCCATCATCAAAGCAAGAAGAAAAAAAAATGTCAGCTCACTGGAAAAATATACAATCACAGTGTTGATGAAAAACAGATGGTAAATATAAAGACCATAACAGCGAGGAGATGAGATGAGTGGAGAAAAGAGACTAAAAGAGAAGAGAAGGAAGAGTAAAAAAGAGAAAAGGAAAGAAAAGACAGTACTTACCGGCTGTCCTCCCCACCAGCGATGATTGAGTTTCTCTCGGCTTCTCAGGGTAAAGATGGCATCAAACACTGGGTCGTACATCGAGTTGCCAACAATTCCATGAGACTCTGGGTAGAGACCCTGTGAGAGATTCCGACTGAGATTATGTTTAGGTCAGTAACCTTTGTCTTCCCTACAGGTCTTTTTTCTTATACACAGAGATACCTAAGATTACACTACATGTGATTATGTGAATTTCATTCACACTGTGGTTGTTTAGCTTCCATGCTACAGCAATGTTGATCATTTCCAATTGTGGACTGTACATTAATATTTACTCAAACAATGTTTTCAAATAATTTTGAGGTGCGATACTTTATTTGTTCATATTCTTTAAAATGCTATCCTGTAAACTATGCTACATTTAAGTTGTACTTGTTACTGAACTGTACTAGACTACTCTAATCAACAGCTAACGTTATAGTTACAGCAAGTACAGCCTGCTCACTTTAGCCAAATGCTATTGTTAGCATGTTATATTTCCTTTTTTACCACAATAATTAGCATTTGCAGTTAAGGGATAATTTTTATACCATACTCACTTCATATTGTAGAGACCACAGCTTTGAGCAGTCAGGTGTAAAGGCAGGTCAAAGCAGCCTTTTAGTTTTAACTCCAAGTTGAGGATAACAAGAGTTTCTCACAGCTATCTTGTACCAACCACTTGGCTAAAAGTAGACCACTAATAAAATATCAGCTTTGCAACTGCAAAAATTAGCATACTCACATTGGCATGCTAACGTACTCATCATCAGTTGTGCTATTAACTAGGCCTTAAAACTATTTTTCTTCATTAGTGCTAGATACATTAGTGCTCCTGTGCCATACCGTAGCCAGTGAGTAGAGGTTGGGGAAAGTTTTGGAGGGGTACACGGGCCTCATGTAAGGAGCATGGGTTCCACATGTTCCTAATAAGGAAAACAGAGCAAACTCCAAGATTAGCAGAGAGAAACATCAAAGCAGCAAACTTGTAAGTCAGTTATTTATTGTCTCTCAGTGCCCATGGCTCATAAATCATCACATCAACAAAGTTTTCCCTCTTGCCAAGGAAAGAATTATCCTGCGGCCAAAGCAAATCCCATCAAAGTCTTACTTAGTTTCTCGATGTTTGGTATGACAGTGTTTCCTCTCTTAACGTAAGATGCTCGAAATCCATCCACTGACAGTATGATGAGTGGAGGGCGCACAAACCTGCGCGCACACACACACACACACACATACACACACACCACACACAAAATATTTTTAAAAAATTACAAAAAAGTACCATGAAGGAAACAAATTTAAGCTTTTGATTAAAATCATTTTATTGTTTGATAAGTTTATTGTCCTCTACCGCTCAGATGTAAATTTACCCAGCAGGACATTCAGCTGTCTTGATCTCCTCACACTCATCCTGAAGCCATGACGTGTCTCCTGAAACACCATAACCAGAGGAAGCAGTGAGAGATATGGAAAGGGTGAACAACAGAAGCTCATCAGAGAAAATAATGAATACTGTGTTTTGGATTACAGAAAGCAAACAAATGTTTCTCAGGATACAGTATCAGAAATGCTCCTTTAAAGCTCTGGACGAGCCATTGAATTGTTTTGACTGGCAGCTGAGCCACTAGGGAACCATAAGTGTCTTCAAAAGTATGTAAGAAAACAAGTTATGCAAGTACAATGTTTCTAGATGCTGCACTACCTGCTTACTGTAAATCCTCCTATACACACTGCAGGCCAGTAACCACATTTCTCCACTACTTTAAGAAAATGGCTTACTTATTTAAACTATTTTAACCTCTGACTTAACAGATCTCACTAAGAGAGTGGAACTCTTATTAACAGCATAGCTCTGTCTAAGTTCAGTTTTTTGTTAGTTCAGTTTAAGTCAAGTTTTGGATGGCTGTTCGGATATTCTAATTTGATCCTTGAGGTTGTATCTCTTGATGAGCCAGTCAAGTTGCAGTCTGTGCAAACTTGGGGAAACTTAATATGAGGAATGAATTGCATTTTGTGGCAAAATGAAATTATCACTATATTGAAATTTACAATAAAAGTAAGTAATATCCATCAAAAAACATGCTTTCTTCATAAACTGTTACAGAGGAGTACACAGGACCGATAAAGAGCTTCATCACATGGTGCAATAACAGTCACATGATGCTCAATATCAGCAGAACCAATGAACTTGTGGTGATTACAATTCTTTAAATTTCTATGTTGCAGCAAAAAGGCTACAAATTCTGAAACACAGATGCCTCACACACATCTATGACCTGGCAGCACAGAGGATCAATACAGTCAGCACTTTATCAAGGTGGGCACCTAAGATTAGTGTCACCAATTCAGCATCTGACCAAATGTGAAATATGTAGAACATCCATATCCTTAACTGAGGTAAAGGTGGTAATAACACACTGTATAAAAAAACCTGCTACAAGTTAAAGTCCTGCATTAAAAGTTACACCTAGCAATTAAAATAATCTTATGCCTCAGCTACATGTACTTAAAGTATGAGAAGTAAAAAGTAGTGATAAAAAATGTTATCTTTTCAAATGAGTGTGCCACAGTTATCTAGCTAACTATTAGCTCATTTGTAATGCAACGTAAAAAAAATATATAAACCAGGTAAGGTTCGCATGAAACTAAAAAGATCAGAATTTGGTGATTAATTGGTGGATCAGCCTATAAATGTGAATCATTGTACAGTATTCAGTGTAGCGGCCTTTGAACATGAGAGACACTGAAAGTTTCAAACCTTTACACAGTGTCTTGTAGTTGGTGCAACAGTCTCCTCTGGCCAAACAGTCATCGGAGCAGTGGCAGGCATGCTGCTCATTTCGAGTCTCCCCACACCGATCTTTACTGCACTCATAACCTCCCTCTGTACACGGGAACACAGGAGGCACTTTACTTTAGAGCAGGGGTCGGCAACCCGCGACACTCAAAGAGCCATTTGGACCCGTTTCTCACAGAAAAGAAAACACAGAGAGCTGCAAAACCCTTTCGACATCTAAAATGAAGATAACACTGCATATCTCTCTCTCTCTCTTTTTTTTAACCTTTATTCTATGTATAAAAAAACTATAGTGTGTTGCATTCATGAAATCAGTGAACTACAGAGAAAATTATTTTTTTTCTGCATGCAACAAAAACTTTTGAACATTTTGAACTCCGAAAAGGTAGTACGCCACGGCTGAATCGATGTCTTTTATTTGCTGTCTGGTAAACGTTCTATTTTCTTCAGAAACTTTTCTTTTCTTGGAATTATTCATGGTTGGCCGACCAGGGCTTGAAAAGCTCAATGAATTGCCGGCAGCAGGTGTCATACGTGTCGCGGTTGTGACGCATATTTTTAGCGACAAAAAAAAAGAAAAAAAAAAAAACAAAACAGAAAATAATCACGTTTTATTTTAATGTTACAAGAACACCATAATCTCTAAATTTAGAATTAAAATTAAAAAATAAACGAAACAAAATAATAAATAAAAAAATTAAACACTCATTACTTATTTTTCAAAGACACAGGGAGCCGCAGAGCGATGAAAGAGCCGCTGGTTGCCGACCCCTGCTTTAGAGAATAAAAGATGTTCACATAAGAACCTCCAGGGAATAAAAAAAAACTGCTGACTTCATTAGCAAATGTGATTGATGAGTGCCAAAACCACAAGCACTGAGAAATGAAAGCTGATACAATAATGTGACAGTATAATGGCTGCAGCTGAGCACCCAGCAGTTTGAAACAAGATTGACAACATTGCATGCATTCTGGTGAAATAATTTAAGATGTGAACACCAGATAACAATTGTAGCCTCAAGTAGGATTGACACCAAAAGGATTTAGACCCAAGCACAAGCAGGTATATCATCATTTTCAGGTAAAGGGGTGGTTACAGTGGAAAGGCAGTGGTAAGCCAAAGACCACCAAGCTGAAGGAGAGGACATTAAATCAGACCACCAACACTGGAAGTAGCAGGGGGGGAATGTTGGCAGAAGGAGAAGGCAACATGTGAATAGGAGAACTAGTAACAAAAAAGTACAGCTTTCATAACAAGTTAAAAATCTGTTCAGGCCAACATCAAATACCTGCACATTTAGTCCATGGCTCATTTTCAGCTCATGTAACTAAACTGTGCAGCTGGACTGTCAGGATTAGAAATGATATCAAGATATTTGTAAATTTTGATTAAAAGGCTCTGTAAAATTATACTACAAATGAGAACAATAAGTACCATTATTTTGCCCTGTTCGTAATTTTCCAAGCAAATGAGGGCAGACATTTAACTTTAGATCCAAAATAATCAAGGTCTGACTGAATAGCTCAATGGCATGGCAAGGTACTGCCAAAGTGCAGTTTTGACTAACACTGAAACAAGTACTCGTGCCCTTTATGTTAAAAAGACTACAAGTTTGTGTCCTGCATTCAAAATTATCCTAAAAAGTAGCCTGAGCTTGATGCACCGGAAGTATGAGAAGTAGTTATGATAGAAAATGCACATAAAATGAATGTTTGAGTGTTATATCATTAGATTATTGTTACCGATGCATTAATAAGTAACTAAGATTTTACAACTGTATTTGCTTAAAATTGAGCTCATATATAATATACAATCTGTTTACTGGTGGGTCCTGTCACCTATTGCACCGCTACACATTTTATAGGCTCAGTATAAGTTCTGTATGCAAACCTCAATTTTCAAAGCAACTAATAATGAAAGTTCTCAGATGAATATAATGGAGTTAAACAAAAATATTTCTCACTGAAGTTTAATGGAAAAAATGATGGGAAAAACTTCAGCAAATTACATTGATTTGCCTATGGACTTAATGCTGTTTCCTGTTTTTAATAATTATATATGTGTAATATATAATGTGTAACATAACCAAAATGAAAAAAAAATGAAATAATATTTTTAATCACCATCAAGATCTTATTTGTATCACACACACTCACAAACCAAACAGCACTGTTGCAGCATTACACAAAAGTCTCATTACGGAGCTGTTTTATGTATTTTGTTTGACAGAAACTTTTAAACATCTGATTGATTTCCTCCACCTCCATAAAGTGTCCTTGATCAAACTGAGGAGAATCTGTTACTTTCCTTTTTACAGTAAAATGCTTGTTACTGTTTTTTCTTAATCTTTAAAAAAAATGTACATGCTAGTTACTGTAATTAAAAAGATACTCCTCAAAATAATAGGACACATAACACCAACAATATTTGACGTCTTAAGTTTCAGCTAAATTTTGCTCTTAGGACAGAAGTACCAACACAGAAGAGATTAAAGACTAGGTGAAAGGGAAAAACTAACCAGCAGACAAAGAGGGAGGATGATCAAGTACCTGTCCTGAGGCAGAGCTGATCAAAGTCTGAGCAGCAGCCATTGTAGGTCTTACACAGGTTGTCACAACGACAGTTTGGTGGCTCCAGCTCAACCAGCTCAAAACACCTGTTCCTGCAGGAGCCAGAGGTCGGAACGTACTGAGATGCAGAGCGAGCTGAGGACCAAAGACACACAGACTCAATGAGTGTATACAAGAAACTACTTTTATATTACTTGTATTTCTTGCTGGGGGATGAAGAGGCTCTGCACAGCTTTACTCTTGGGTGCCCACAAACACTGCGGCACTCTGAAAACTGTTTGAGCCTCAGTTTCCAGAGGAGACTAAAAGTGTCAGTTAACAGCTGCTTCACTGCTTTATATTAGAATTTTAGTTTTAGCTATTACTTGGCAAATATCTTTTACACACAAATGAAAACTGAGTCGATGTTATTTAATAATAAATAATAATAACTGTGTTAAAAGGTCTGTAAGCAAAATTTGCCAAACTCAGCCATGACTTAACTAGAAATCCATTCCTGGAACTCAAATTGTAGAAATTCTATCTCACAATGGGGACACTTAGGTTCCTTACAACACAATAGTACCCTTGTCTAGTGATGACCCAAAGGACTATGACTGGGTTTGGATCCCAGCACACAGTGTGAGAAGCCCCTGGCTTAACTAAAGACATCCTGGAGATCTGAGAGTCAGACGGAGAGAACAACATGCTCCTTGTCCACTAACCTGTGAAAAAAACATGCTTGTTCACAGAGAAAACTGAAGGATGCCAACTGCAGTTTTTCAGCACATTTGTGTGTTCCTGTGTGGAAACACTCTGTGTGTGTGTGTGTGTGTGTGAATATGTGCACTGTGTAAAGTATCTGAAGTGTTACACTTCAAATTTTTATGCTGCCCAGCTAGTTGGCACAGCAGTGTAGACTCAGACCATGATCCAGCATCACCTCTTTTCTATTAGGCTCACAGGCTCTGTTGCCGTGTGGTAAACAGGTCGAAGGTCACAACTTTGGATGACTTTTTTTCCCCAGTCTACAGAAGTATATTCATTGTCCTCCCTGGTCCATGAGTTAAAGATATTCTCAACACATACATGGATATTTATAAAAATTATGCTTTTTCTGTGTCTTGGCCTTTTGTCAAAACATTAAAGCTGTTTCAGTTTACCAAAAACAGATCTTTGGGAAAACCACCACGGGCGCAGGTTTTAGACCAAACTGTCACCAGAGGATTAACTTCTTCTCATCCAAAACAATCAACGTGGGGCCCATGTAGTGTGAGTCTTGAATTACCTAGTGACCATCATAGTGAGTTCTGAAGCCTCTGTTCCTAAAAATAGTAAAAGACCACCTGTTCCTTTGTGTGTAAATGTGCGAAAAGTTCTGTTGGCATAGGCACACTGTCTGTCATCACTGGCAAAAAACTTTGTTTTTCTTGTCCACATGTCAAAACTGCAAAAGAAGACTCGGTATATCTTCAGCCTGGCTGGAGTTTTCCAAAAGGCCTGTTTTCAGTGATCTTAAACTGTGTTTACCTGGAAAAGAGGTCAAAATGCTTGGAAAAAAGCTGTGTTTTGAAAAATATGAGAATGACAGTGTTCTGTTTTCATTTGAAAAGTTGCAAAAGAATAACAAGCAAGCCTTCATATGTGACCAAAAGATCTAAAATCTCAAAGTCAAACTGTAGCCTGCAGTAGTCTTCCTTTCCCAACAAACTTATGTTTAATTCTGACATTGTTCCATCTACTTACAGTTAGGGCTGGGTGATGTATCGATATTAAAATTATATCGATATATTTTTAAATGTGATATGGAATTAGACTATATCGTTTATATCGATATAGTTCAA
>JAPZDZ010000025.1:24175574-24190483 GCA_029783805.1 Acanthurus tennentii | reverse complement strand
ATATGTACATATACATAAGTAAAGCAAATCAAAGCAAATGGAACATTGTTATATAAAGTATGAGGTGCAATTTGTAATAAGGTGCTAGAGTGCATAGTGCAAGTCCGGTTTAAAGCTCAGAGTTGAGCAAACGGATGGCCTGAGGGAAGAAACTCTTCCTCATCCTCTCAGTGGCAGTCTTTAGGCAGCGGTAGCGCCGGCCTGACGGAAGCAGAGAGAAGAGAGAGTTTCCAGGATGGCTAGGCTGCTTCAGGATCCTCACAGCCCTTGATCTGCATCGCAGGTTCACCCCCTAGATGCCATCGGCTCACCTGAGAGCCCAGATGGAGTCCCTCCTCTTTATCCACAGCCACTGACTCCCCTTTTTCAGCAGCTCTGGAGAGGTCTTTGACTGCCTGCCGGTGGGCTTTCCCTCGCACTCCCATCTCCCTGAGAAACCTCGATGTTGAGTTGGCTACGAATCCTATGCAGCCTACTTCCACCGGGCATACCATTGCTCTCCAGCCCCGTTGCTGCACATTGGCTGCAAGTTCAGGGTACCTTAGCCTCTTCTGCTCAAGGGCCTCTTCCACTAAACTCTCCCAGGGCAGCGTGAGCTCAATGATGTAAACATGCTTGAGGGAGGCTGACCACATAGCAAGGTCTGGTCGCAAGTTGGTAGATGTGATCTCAGCAGGGAAGCAGAGCTTCTGGTCCAAGTCTGCCAGCAGCTTCCAGTCCCGTGCCCCGCCTAGCTGGCCAGCGTCTGGTCTTATGGGGATGAGGTTGGCTGACCCTCACCCTCCTGGACAAATGAGAAGGAATGATGTCACCAGCGGGATGACGAGGGAGGGAGGGCGTTCACGCTTATCTGTCGGCTCTCTAGTACTGCTGCAAGACTCTTTAGGACCTGGTTGTGATGCCAGGTGTACTGACCTTGGATGAGGCTGGTCTTGCAGCCCATTAGGATGTGCTTCAGTGATGCTGGACTTGGGCAGAGAAAGCGCGTGGGGTCTTCGCCATACCACTGGCTTAGGTTTGCGGGAGAGGGTAGGACATCGTAGACAGCCCTGATGGTGAAGCCCGTCCTGAATGCCTCCATCTACCAAAGCTCTTGCCAGGAGATCTTCCTCTTCTCTACTCCTTCCCATGTCATCCACTGGCCTTGTTTTGCCTGCGCTACAGTTTGTTAGCTTCCCACTTCCTCTTCCCGCTGTACCTCCTGGACCACCAGTTTGCGCCTCTGGGATGGAGTGGCCTTGCTCCAGGCTGGTGTGCTGGCCCCAAGGCCAAGGCCACCTCTACCTTCCTGGACTTGGCCCATGATGTGCTGCCTCTGCCTGCTCAGTTGCAGCCAGTGGGGTCCACTTCCTCCTTGTTGCCAATATGGGGGCAGCTTGGGCCACAACTGGATCTCTTGAGTCCAGTAGCATCATCTTCAGCCTGACTTTGGCGCTCTTGTACTCCTCTGCCAGGCTGGAAATGGGCAGCTCTAAAATCCCTTTGCCGTATAGCCCAATACTGCTGAAGCACCTAGGAAGGCCGAGCCACTTCCTTGCATACGAGCTGACTAGCCTCTCCACTTTTTCCACCTTTAAGAGTGGGAGCTCATGCAATGTTAGTGGCCACATGAGCCAAGGAACTCTCCCTCTCCTTGGACAAGCACCACAGCAAGCTGATTGAGATAATCAGAAACAAGGGAGGAGCTGTCAGAGAGAAGACTCGGGATATACTGAAAGTTCTCGATCTGGTATGCACTTGTTCAATACAGCAAAATTTGCTTTATATCACATAAACAGTAACATTGTAATTAGGCGATAGCATTTATTTTGTCAAAACATTTGATTGTGTAGTTAGAATACATGTTGGATTATGCACTACATTTATCTTGAGAGTTTGACAGGTCTTTTAACTGGTTTGCTCAAAGTATTTGTAAATCATGATTACTCTAACTCCAAGTGCCCATGTATGCATCATGTAGTGTTTCCATCTTCAGTCAAGTTGTAAAATTGGACGGCTTAATTTTGATTAGGTGTGTGTTTGTGCTCTCACCTATAGAGCCTTGAGGTGAATCTGAAACGAGAATGTCTGCTGAAGGGCCTCATTGTCTACCTTGGTGAAGACATAGACAAACTCTTCAAGGAGTATCTGGTAAGTAGTTTTGCATCTGTCATTTAAGCTTTAAAGAATATATTTCATTGAATAATTGAACTTTAATGCTCATACAGGATCTCGAGTTCTATAAATAAAATAGTCGGGCTTATTGTACATTCATTTACATATGCCCATTCTTCTAATTATGTGGAGTTATGCAAAAATAGGCCTTTTTTTCAAACTCTGCACATACATTATTCTGCATAGTAAAACTCAAGCATACAACTGTAGGAACAATAACAAAAACATTTTTGAGTGGAGGCAGACTTAAAAATCATATTAAGTTATAATTTAAGTATGTATACTATTGTGTAGTGATATTAAATATTTTTTGTCAGTCCAGATGTTTACTTTTTGGAATACTTGGGCCAATGCCCTTTTTGGTAACAGTCAAATGTTTGCAATGAGAAAAATATTTGAAGGAGCCACTGTTAACCATCAGCTGGGCTTTGCAAGTTTGTTTTGACATTACTAGAACCCCAATTTAAGTTTTCTTATTAAGATATGATTTGGACAATTGTTTGTGTAGATATTTTTATATGGGTACATCAGGTACTGCTTTCATCTGAAAAACTTTGTAATAAATGTCTTGTCTTTTATCAGGTTGGTCAGAAGGATGAAGCAGAATGTGTGTTTCAGAGGTGTACCATGGCGATGCTTGTCATCAGCCACAATGTGACATTGGGATCGTTATTGAAGGTGTGGAAGTCCTCAATAAGTTGCCATCACTCGCACATGAATGTGCCATGTTATTTGGCCTCATCTGTGCTCTAAACAAGAGCTATCCAAGTGAGTTAAAACACACTTTTCACTGCAGAAAGTACTCATTGAGATAGAACCAAAGAAAATGATGCGCAGTGTGCAGCCTGAGCGTCAAGCTCTAAATATTGGATTGATCAAAGAAAGACATCTGGATAGAGCATGTTTTATTGTTCTGTTCAGGATAATTGGAAGAGGTTACTGCCAAATGTTAATAAGAGAGGGAGAAACTGGTTTTGATTCAAATTTGGTCTCTGATTTTCACTGTTAACAGAATTCTTTCTGTGGTATAAATATTTTAGCACTGCACTGAAAATGTGAACATTGTTAAATTTGCAATGAACAGTGATATTTTTTCTTTATAAAACTCATGCACTTTGTAAATAGATTGCACCCCCAGCATTTGAACCCTATTGTATCCTGGTTTATCTTTTTAGTCTCTTGATGGTTTAAAATGACAATGACATTCATACATTCTGATGATTTTATTAAACGATAGCAACCTTTTAGCACTGTTGTGGAGTCTTCTTTTAAACTTAATGGCTGTTATTTTTACATTTCTCTAGTTTTATAGGAGAGATGTACAAACTTTTATTTAAAGTTGTACAAAACTTCAATTTGTACAAAAATTATACAAGAAAAGGTTTACAAGTTAAGATTTATATGGTAAAGGTTAAAAAAAGGCTGTGTAAGATTAAAATATATATTAAAAAGACCATATTTTTTTTAATTTTAAACTTATAATTTGTTTTTTCCACAAGTGTTGATGTGTAAAAGTGGCTGGCATTACTGGCTGCAAAATTCATTGTGTTTTTTTTTCTATCTTTGAGCACATACGATGATGCATATCTTTTAAAACATCACAATAATCAAGGTCTTTTGAAGAGAATTTTACTGTCTTTGACTGTAGCAAAATGTTTTCAGTTTTATCTGAAGTGAAAATTCTACTTTTATATCATAGCAAATTTATTTTTTGTTCATGGTTACATTAAAGTTGTAAGAAAGCAAAACATGTAGGGCTCTAATTTCATGGCGCAGTGCAGGGTGGCGCAGGGTGGCGGAACCTGGCGCACCCTGCGTAGTGGTAATTTCGGCGCACCAGGGGGGAGGTGTCCACAGATTCAGCTTGGCGCATTGACAATTTCATGACAAAACAGTGCACCGAAGGTGCGCTGGAAGCTCCCAGCTCCGACCTGGTCTATTCTCGGTGCAGGCTGGCATGCCCAGCATAGTGGTAATTTGGCTGATCAGTAACTCTACTTACAATCCTGACTGAGCGACACTCTGAACTGGTAATAGTGGCCGAGCCCTCTGACCCAAACATTTGTTCGAGTGTCCCGTTTTTTCACATATCAAAGGTGGCAATCCCAGCCTCAGGATGAGCTCAGCAGAGGACATCGCGTCACTTCCAGCTGCCGTCAGGTTGGGTTTTCATTACGCCTGACAAACGTCTTTGATCTGACATCAGATGTGACAGGACAATTGATATAGATACAAATGTATATGCTGGCTCAGACAGTTACATTAAATAGTTTTGTGATTGTTTATTGCATTGAAATGTGCCTGAACACTGGAAACCTGCCTGTGAGGTTTTGGTGAGGTGTGCGCACTGTGCGCTGGTCAGCCAAATTACCACTATGCTGGGCGTGCCAGCCTTGCGCCGAGAATAGACCAGGTCGTAGCTGGGAGCTTTCAGCGCACCTTTGGTGTGCTGTTTTGTCACAAAATTGTCAATGTGCCAAGCTGAATCTGTGGACACCTCCCCCTGGTGTGCCACCACGCCCATCTCAGCGCACCCCGGTCTACCAAATTGTCAAATACGCTGCGCACCATGGTGCGTTGAACGAAATTACCACTGCGTGGGGTCCGCCACCCTGCGCCACCCTGTGCCACCCTGCGCTGCGCCACGAAATTAGAGCCCCAGAAGTCCAAAATACTTTGGTCCTAACAGGTTTACTCCTCTTCCTACTTTTCCTCTTCCTTCTCTTTATCCTCTACTCTCTGTCTTTCTTCTCAAAATGCCTGGCCCCTACCCATCGCTGAGCAGCAGTGATAATTGGAGCTTCTTTTTTTGTTTGTTTGTTTTTATGTTTTGTTTTTTTGTTTGGTGTTGCAGCTGCATGCTGCTACAGGAAACAAGCTTAATGAGAGTAAAGATGTACCTAAAATTAAAGTTGTGGGCTGTGGGCTAATACCACAACAGTGAGGTGAAAGATTTTACAATACCCTAGAATCGAGGGGAACCGCAGTAGGAAAATAATGCCCTTTGTGTTTGTAACTACAGCTGCTCTGGCAAAAATACAGACAAATACAGTCCTAACCTTCAGCGACCTAATGTTCTAGAAGATAGCCACTGTGTTCCCATGAAGCATGTGTGATAAGCTGTCCTTAAGCAAACAAAGATGCAGCTGCACACTATCTGACAAAACCTGAAGACTTTCAGTCAGCAGTGACGGGATGGTCTCATCAAAACAATACTACACATTCATTTGTAAGTATAGACAAGATTTTAAACTTCCAAATTGTATTCCTTCATTTTTCTCTCCAATTGTTGTCTATTTCAACATGATTAGTTCGAATCTGTACGTAAAATTCTTAATCAAAGTGGAATAGTGCATGCAGGTGCACAAAAACCTCAATTACATGCATGCACATTAAAAGCTCCAGTTGCCATCTAAAAGCTTTGTTTTTTTGACCCCTGTAATTTTTATTTTCATGTGTGTGACAAATCCCCAGGCTCTTGTCCTGTCTCACAACGGGATACACAGAAAACAACAGGAAGTTTTAACCAGGAGCAATTTATCCAATGAACATGAAGAGGTGATGGGATTAAATATTTTCAGACAAACCTGTCTTAGAATAATAATCTAATATAGTGAAATGTCAACCAGGAATGCTAAAAAGTAGCTCAATGTTAAGTTCTGCACAGCGGGACATCTGCCTAATATGGAACAAGAAAAGCCGCTCTGCTTTTGTGTAACTGGGAATTTGCTTGGAGATTCCAAAACACAAACAACAGGAATTAGTTCATTTCAGCATGCTGCTTTAGTTCCTGCTCAGCCCTGGTGTGCAAGTCTTTGAGCCGGATCAATAGATTGAGTGTAATTCTTGTGGCTGTCAGCAAGAAAAATTTAATTTGTCAGCTGTCTTGGCACTGTGTCAGGAAATGTTTGACTGTGTGACCCCGGGGGCCAGTATGAGTGTGTTATGAGGGGAGGGTATATAAGTGTCCAGACAACAACTTAGGACTACAGTCCGCCTGCCCGAGAAGACTGTCACATACACCTCCAGCACAGAGAAGGTAAAACCATCCACTGAGTACTTTGAAAATGTTCACAGGTGACTGTGATAAACTATAACAAGATAAGCTGAGTTTTATTTGTTTTGTTTTTGTTTTTGTTTTGTTTTTTGAGGGAAGGGGTAGTTGACACAACAGTAAGACTTGACTAATCCACGTTGTTTTAAAACAACATTTGGACAAAATCTGGAGAGTTTTGTTGATGGATCAATTAATTAATTAACAAACAACTATTGGCAATCACTGATCATTGATAATCGTTTAATTTTTAAAAATTAGTTTTTAAAGGAAAATACAGAAAAATGCAAAACAATCTTTAGGTCCAGACTCTGATAAGAATATCTGCTGCCTTTCTTTGTTATATATATATTGTTCTACACTGAATGCCTTTGGGTTACAGTAAAACAAAGAAAAGATTTTAAGACTTTAATTTATTCTGAGGTAAATTATACTTTTTTTTTTTACATATCACAGACTAGATCAGATCTTTAAGGTGCAAGTCATTTCATAGCTGGTTGGAGTACCACTGGGATAATCTCGACTCCTTATTTAACTTTTGAAAGGTTAATGTACAGCCCTGAATGTGTTTCCTGCTGGGAAAGTATTCTGTATTGCTGGATATAATCTGATGAAGTTATTACTTTTTTGCACATCTGTTTGTAGTATCAATGATTCAGTTGCTAACTTTTCAAACAGATGGATCTTCTATTTCTGCCCTCCATCCTGCTGGTCATTTCTACTGTTCATGCTTTCCAGTATTCAAAGCTTGTCCAGTATATTGACAGTCATCAAGAAGAATATGTAGAGGTATGCTGTTGTCCCTTTCTTTCTTTAGAAACACAATGAAGGTTCCAAGCACTACAGAAGTCAATCTAGTTGTTCTTATCAAGATTAGAATAATCTTAATCACAGATTGTAAATCCTAAAAAAAAAAAACTGTAATAAGAAGGTCATGTGGATTGCATGGATGGAAAAGTGCTTGAAGTTCTCAGCTAATAATAAATAGAAACTATTCATTGTTCAAGTTTAAGTCAGAGTTTTAATTATTAATTAACTTAATTATTAATTAAGATATTAATACTTAAATGGCACTAAAAACTAATTTTATTACAAGAATAACACATTATAAGTTACAACCAGGAACAACAGTCTTTAAGATGTCAAATAAATAGGCTACTTCAAAAGACAAAGAAAAGATTAAAAAAAAAAAACATGGAATAAAACCGTTAAGCAACCCAACTTTAAGATCAAGCATGAATAGTTAAAAATAATTTGTACACTCCACTGGAGAGCAGTAGTGCAGCAGTTCATATCCATATAGCTCACAGATACAAAGGATGTAAGGAAGGGGAACAGTGCCCGCTGGTGGCACCAAAATTTTTTTTCTGATTCCTCGACTTTCCCTGTTACCCCCACACTGGCCGGTGGTTAACAGGACTGGAACTTGGAATTGAGGGTTTTGTATGAAAGTTAAAATTCAATCCGTCAGTCATTTGGGCTTAGTTTAGCGAGCCTTGCTGGCAGCAGAGTCCCAGGTAGCCCGTGTAGACTGACACAAACTCCTGTGTGGGGCACAAGCAAGATAGTTTTTCACTCCTTTTTTTAAACATTGAGGAGAGTTTTTCCCCCAGAGCAGAGCTTTTTGTACCCTAAGCCCCAAAGCTGGTTTTGAGGAATCCAAGAACTTGATAATGTATCTCAGTTCTTGAGGGTTACTGTCAGGCTGTATCTCAGGACGCAGAGCAGGACGCAGAGCAGGTTGCACTTTGATAAGAAGACTAATGTTTTGAGCCCTGGTTCCTCAGGTCCTCATGTCAAGATGTCTCGAGATGTCTTGGACTTAGATCCTCAACCGAATCTCAAATTTTTCTCGCTTGCTGTGCCATCGGCGTCTGAATAGGTGTGTTTAAATTCCTCATGAGCAGGTCGGCACTTAGTAGAGATTTGATTTTGTTTTGACTGTGAGTATATCAAATGGACACTTTTGTGTTTTAGGTGACATTGAGAGCCTGATCATCTCTTAACCATTCCTGTATATAATTGCTTAAACACACAATAGGGATTTTTTTTTCCAGATTGTGATTATTTGACCTTATTTTGAAAATACAAAGTGTTTGATCATGGTGCCCAGGCAAAGTCGATGGGGAAAAGTCATTATTCTTAACTGTTTCATGCCAGAGTCATTCAGAAGGCAGGAGGATAGGATTTGGATTAGAACTGCCTCTGCCTCACTAGCTGCACACTACTGTTCACTTTATACTTTCACAGTACTGCCTCTACACTCACTGGTACTATATTCATACATATATGCCCTAGTTTATTCATATTTATACCCCTTTGTAAATACTGTGCATATCTGTCCTATAGTGTGTACATTATGCTCATATCATCATACTTCACTGTATGCCTGCGAATGCATGCTGTAACTGTTGCACATACATGTACATTACTCTGCTCTGCACTGCTTTTTTACACTTCAGGTTAGATGCTAAACTGCGTATTGTTGTCTCAGTACTTGCATTCTGTGCAATAACAATAAAGTTGAATCTCATCTAATCTAATTGAGTCTAATGCTGATGTTTTGAATGTCTTGTGTATGTGAATGTGTGTGTTTTAGGCTCTTCGGGAATGGGTTGCAATTGAAAGCGACTCCAGCAACATTTTGAAGAGACCAGACCTCCACCGCATGATGGAGGTGGTGGCTCAGAAGCTGAGGCTGATGGGAGGGACTGTTGAGCTGGTGGACATCGGAGAGCAGGAAGTCAGTGATGGAGCAAACCACCTTCTCCATGCCTTTCATTAATGCCCCAACACTGAGATATTACAGCTTTGCATAAAATATAAGCTTCATAATATGTTAGTAAATATTCTGTTTTTTTGTTAAACAGAGAGGGTAACTCATCAGGGAGAGTAACACTGGCAAACAAGCTGCTGACTTGAAAAAGGTGGCAGAGTGGTCAGGGCTAAATCTACCTCCTCATTACTGACTGAGACACATCAAAGCTGCTGATCAAACTCGTTATACATTTAGTGTGTGTGAGGTCAGATTAGAGGTCAAAAATCTCAGCTCCTCAAGAGTAAACCCACATAGCATGTTACTGCATTATATTTATTAGTGAATGGGGAAAACAATAGCTGATGCACTTTTGGCATCAAACTACACTAAAGTGTGTCTTCAAACAGAGCAGAAACACTCCTCTGTCTGTCTGACAGATAACTTCTGTTATGTTTCACACTCTGAATCATTGAAATTCCTTTGATGTTTGAGAAATATGCACACAGATTCAAACTGTGGTGTAGTTAATTCATTAAGGGTCAGCTATTAGACTTTACTGATGCACCACAAAAAAACAAAGCACGTGCTGCACAGAGGTTGAGAAACTTGTAAATCAAAGTGTCCGAGGAATTGAAAAATATACTAGGCCTACATGTCTCTTTTTTTATGTCTGCAGCTCCCAGATGGACAGATGTTAGCCTTGCCTAAAGTGGTAACAGCTCAGTTTGGCAGTGACCCAAACAAACACACGGTGTGTGTCTATGGTCACGTGGACGTTCAGCCAGCGAAGCTGGAGGACGGCTGGGCAACAGATCCCTACAACCTGACTGACATCAATGGTAACAGCCTCTAAGAGATTTGTTTGAAATGCTAGTGATTCTCAAAGTTTTCAGAGACACCAAACATGTCATGCCGAAATTGTATTGTGTTTAAAATGAAGTACTGATCTACAACACATCTGTCTGATGGAATGGAGCAGCATTAAATAACACAGAGTCTAGGGGTTTTGTATTTCATCCAGTGTAAACATCATACAAGTAACAGTTGCTTCAAGTAAGAAACAGAACAAAGAAAGAGCCTTAAAGCTACTTAAGAGAAAAATTAAGCAAAACTGGATTCGACTCAGGTTACTGGTAGCTGATTTAAATCATGATAATCTGACCTGATTCTCCGGGATCAGCAGAGCAAACTTTGACTCAATTTGACTGATGGTTATTTTTTGGAACAATAAGGATAATTTGTACCAATGTTAAAAATCCCATATTTATTTATCTTACATTTACACTGTACCCGTAAATATGTTTCTGCATTATTATAATGTTATTTTATTTCTTATTCTAAAAAATACAAGCAAACAGCTGCAATCAATGTTTCTCATTTAGTGCTCAATATTTACACAGGTACATAGGTCAGTAAACTGGCTACGTGCATTCAGTTTAATATCCAGTGTAACATAACCTCAGGTCAACTGAGAACCTGTACTCATATATTGATTGTTGTGCCTGTAGGTAACCTTTATGGAAGAGGAGCTTCAGACAACAAAGCCCCAGTTTTAGCCTGGATCCATGCAGTGGAGGCTTACCAGGCCCTCAAAATGGTGAGAGGAAGTATACAAGACATTGATGCATCCATATATGAATCGGATAGTTTTTAATGCCACAGATAAAAAAAAACAAAACTGTAAAATATGTATTGGAGTTTAAGTTGTAGAGGATTTCTGACCTCAATTGAGACCAAAAGACAGATTACATACCTAATTTGCACTACATCTTTGTCTTAAAAATACTTAAAAAATAAAGAGAAAAAACCGAGAACGACGCCTCAAGAAAGATGGAACTAAAAGGTAACCCACTTTCATTTGAGCAGATTGTTTTAAGTGAATAAAATACCGGACACACTTAGCAGAAATACACTGCAAACCCCTCAGGCTGGTGAGAGAGGAGAGCTGAGCTTCAGTCAAACTAACTTGCAAAGTCACTGTTGTTTTTGCAAAGTCACTGCAGCAGTCTGTTTCCAACATCCTCACTGGCGCTTTGTCTGTTAAAAAACACACAGCTGAATATCCACAGCAAAAGGCCTCAGCCAGATGTTGGGTGCATTCAGTGGAAACAAATTATGTGGCTGTTGACATGAATAGTTTCACACAAAGCTAATGGCTCATTATTTTAGTTCGCAAGCACCATTACAGTTTCAAACAGGCATTCATGCCATATAGAAATAAACTGATTCGATTCCCCTAGCAGCCATACAGATGTATCATGGTCTTCCTTTCTATCCACCAGGATCTGCCAGTCAATGTGAAGTTTGTCATTGAGGGCATGGAGGAGACAGGCTCCAACGGCCTAGACGCCATGATCCTGGCCCAGAGAGACACCTTCTTCACTGATGTAGATTACATCATCATCTCAGACTGTGGCTGGCTCAGCACGCGACCTGCTCTCACCTACGGCACCAGAGGCAACTGCTACTTCTATGCTGAGGTTGTGTGTACATGCCCACAGAAAAAAAAATTCAAACATATGGTTTTAAATGAGTTGTGCCTAATTTTTTGCTCATACACACACTGTGCACCTATATGTCATTCAGTTCTTCTAGACTGTTTCATGGTGAGGTGTGTTCTCAGGTTGAAGGACCTAAACAAGATTTACATTCTGGTGTTTATGGAGGTACTGTAATCGAACCAATGACTGACCTCATTGGCATCCTTGGTGAGTGTATATATAGGCAGTGTACATTTATTTATTCATTAACTCATTCATTCAGTCACTCACTCACAGATGTAGAGACATTAAACCAAGATTAACAGAACTTAATTAAAACCATAAAAAGACAAAAACAACTTTGCTTTAACCAGCCTCTCATTATTGTCTGACCTCTTGCCCTGTATGTGGCACTCAGCTGGAAGCCCAATAGTTTTTACAAAAGACATTTATCTTTAAAACAGGTCACTAATAATTGTAGCTTTCATAAAAGGTTCAGCAAATTCCTCAGACAGTAGAAGATAATAGCATATTTGTTCATGATAAAAAGGTAACATGTCATGCAGTGCAAGAGTGTGGATAATCAGATCACTGTTTTTAGTAGTTTTGCACAACAATGGAGCTCAACTGCACAGAGGAAAGATGCATCAGGCTTTGATACACACACACACAAAACACTTGTTAGAAGGCTCAATTCATTAAATGAAATTACCACAGACTAATTGAAACAGAGACATGTGTTCAGAGTCCCAGAGGTTCCCAAAGCTGTTGTTTGCATGCTCCACTCTGTGTTATTTATACTCCATACTCCATTCCACTTGTGCTGTTTTGGGCACTTCAGGTTTGTGACATCTGATAACTCCGTTATTATTTACTAAATAATAACTTTCAACAATTTCATTTCATTTCAATTTCATGTGTTAATTTAACCTTTTTATAGTACAATTTAACAGAGGAATTTTCAAGATCACAATTTATTTTTCTACATAGACTGCAGTGTAGGTCTAACTCATGAATATGTGTAGCTGATTGTCAAAAATTATTTTTGTAACTTGCCTCAGACACACTGATCAGCCCCAGTGGTAAAATCCTGATTCCTGGGATCAGGGAGGCCGTGGCCCCCCTCTCTGATGAGGAGTGGAAAATGTACCAGGACATCCAGTTTGACATGGAGAACTACAAAACCAAGATTGGCATCAGCCAGCTCATGTACAGCAACATGGTGAGAGTATTATGCTCTAGATGGTCAAAATAATCTCCAGTAAGCTGATGTGGTCATGATGCATCATTACATGTTTCCTGTAGGTGGACTTGTTAGCTCACATGTGGCGCTATCCCACTGTCTCCATCCACGGCATTGAGGGGGCCTTCTCTGACCCCGGCACAAAGACTGTCATCCCTGCTAAGGTTACTGCTAAATTCTCCATCAGACAAGTTCCTGACATGGACCCTGCCATGGTCAAGAAACAGGTAAAACAGGATGTGAAAGCTTAGTCTCAGCTTATTGAGTACAAGCTAACTGTGCTTTCCAATAATTTACCTCTGCTTTTACGGTTGATGTTGTAGGTGACAGACTACCTTCAGTCTGTGTTTGCTAAGAGGAAGAGTCCTAACAAGCTGAAAGTCACAATGGTGATCGGAGCCAAGCCTTGGCTGGCTAACACTCAGCATCCTCTCTATGAGGCTGGGAAGGCTGCTGTCAGGAGAGGTATAGACACATCCATCACCTCACACATAACACCCATCACTACATCACAATCCTTTATACTGGCAGTCAAGCTGCAGCAAACTTAAAAATTATACAAGTAGTAGTAAAACAAATACTTGTAATACGTCATTATGTCTCCTCTTATAGGTAAGTCTTATATGTGTTAAATTTGCATGTCAATCCTTTTCAGGTTTAACGAAGACACCGGTAATTTTTTAATGTGTCTCTCAGTGTCTCAAGTACTGAAAGTAGAATATTTCTGTCTGAAATTTAACATAGGAGTGAGCCATGTAATTCATAGGCTTTCCTGGGCTAGAGTCCAGGGGCCCGGAGCTACTACTTAAATATTTCCCAAAGTAAAGATAGTCCAGTACAGCACCACTATTATTTACGCTAAAAACATAAGTAAATATACCTATTGATCCCATGTGTACAGTGTATACCAGACATAGGACAGCAGCCAGTGCAGAGGCAAGTGGAGATCAGACATTCACATTCACTCATTGATTTTGGCCTTTTAAATATAGAAAACCACCAGTGTTTTTAGTTGAAATTCAGCTGTGATTTGTGACTCTGCTGGTCCCTTTACAGGCATCGTTGCACCATTGACTTTTTAACTTGATTACAGGTAAAGTTGGATTTAAAACAGGAGTTTGATTTGTTCCGCCACCATGACATGATGATTTTGAAACAAGCTCTCTGAGACTCTTAGCCTGCTTTAAACCACATTTCTTCTTCTTTTGTGTCACTTTTTCTGACTGCTTTTGGATTCTCTTTTACAGGTATTACATTGTGTTTTCAATTATTATTATATGCCTTTACTATTGATTTTGGTATTTAACCTTTTTAAATTATTATGTTACTGTTTAGAAATGCTTAATATATTATAAGTACACAAATGCACACACAAACACACAGGAGTGCATTCAGAAATCCTGCTCTAGTGACCTGTGTGATATGTTATTTCTGCAATGTCCAGCAATTTCCTTTGTGATAAGAGTTCATGTCCATTGCAGTCTGGTTTAAAATGTTCATCTTCTCCAGTTTTTGGTGTGGATCCAGATCTCATCCGTGAGGGTGGGACCATCCCTATTGCCAGAACCTTCCAGGATGTGACAGGAAAAAGCATCATCATGTTGCCCATTGGTGGCTTTGATGATGGACTGCATTCCCAGAACGAGAAAATGAGCAGGTTTGACTTTTCAAGTATCTAACACTTCTCCAAAAACCTATGAAATAAGTTTCATTGATGTAGACAATGGAATCTGTACCTGTACATAGACTGACATATTGCCCCACACAAGCTTTGCTTACTGAGCGTCCCCAAAGCAGTTAAATTATTTTGAGCAGCTTTTTAAATTGTCTTCTCCCTTTTCTCTCTCTTGCCAGGTACAACTACATTAATGGAACCAAGTTATTCATTGCCTACCTGAATGAAGTTTCCCAGATTAACAAGACCAGTGTGTGAAGGCATCATTTAATGACCTCCTAAACCATTCCAGCAACAGAGAGCTCTTCCTGAAAAAAACCTGGAGTTATATTTTCACTGTGCCTTTATCTCTCTTCCATCCATTTCTCCATCCTGTCAAACTTTTATTTATCTACATCTCAAGAATGCCTCCCTCCCTCTCTTTTTCTTTCTGGCAGTTAAGCCAGTAATAGAGATGCAATTAAACAGAATAATCTATCTATCTATCTATCTATCTATCTATCTATCTATCTATCTATCTATCTATCTATCTATCTATCTATCTA
>JAPZDZ010000025.1:24137383-24154724 GCA_029783805.1 Acanthurus tennentii | reverse complement strand
CACACACACACACACACACACACACACACACACACATTACTGTTTTTGTACAAAGACATACGCACACACTGATAGGGAACAGTTGAAAAGTTTTACTCAGGTCTCACACATTACTTATGATACATACAGAATATAAAACCTGATACCTTTAAACAAATGAGTTCAACCAAACACCACCATACACCTGGTGCCATTCAGTCTAGCAGACAGTTTAGGTTTGAATTTCAGATGTTCGTCTCTGACAATTCTGCAAGACACAAAGGCTTTAAGTAAAAGTTACATTTTCAGTCTCACATCTGACTAAAATCAAACAGTAACTTCTTTATTCCTGAGCCGGTATCTTTATTAACATGTGATCATTTATGTAAGAATATTTACTTGAGCTGGCTTCTGCTTAAATTTTGTTCCGATATCTTAATATCTCATATTGGGCGTATCTAGTTAAGTGAGAAAATATGTCTATTCATAATTTGGTTGAACTGATCCTTCGCACCCTAATAAATGTCACTGAGCTATATTCAGCTTGAGAACTAAAGAAAGCCTAATTTGTAGCACTTTGAGATGCATTACGTATAAATGTATCTTTGGAAAATTTGTACTGAACACTGCACTTTTGTGTTAAAACGATCACCTCACCTCCTCCCTCAGAAATGAGGATGTGGAATTAGGGCAGCCTAAAAAAGAGATCGGAATAGAAAGATGAGCGCTGAGGCTCCAGGGTCTGGTCAAAATTACCTCAGTCTGCTCCTCAAATGAAAGCAAATGCATCTTCACAGCTCTACTAAAAGCACCAGACAGAGGCTGCTCACCAGCATGCACGCACGCACACACATGCAAGATCTTGAATAGCACAGTGCATTAGCTTTCAACTGCATCACTTTGAAGTGACAGGAAGATTTGAGTCACAAACTAGTTACTGCTCGATCTGGGCATCACACACATTCTTCCATGAACATTGCAGAAAAAAACTGATTTTTGCTCTTCTGTTCTAAAGTGATCTAAACTGTATGAGAATCTAAAGATCTCGACAGAAATCATTCCAGTCTTTAGAAAAGTGACAAACAAGCGCCTGTGCGTCTTCGAAAGCCCCCGAGTGGTTTTTCAAAGCCCTCTGATTTCAAGTTTCTGTTGGGATCAAGAGGCTTTTCAGACAGCCATTTATGCTGATGTTCTCCATGTAATCGTGCACCTGGTTCACCTCTCCTCACCCTCCAGTCTCCAGTCACCTCCCATGAGATGCATGGCTCAACCAAACATGGCCAGAACAAGAGACAGAGAGAGAGAGAGGCAGAAAGGAGACAGAGAAGAAGAGGAGGACTCTAAAGCCACACACATAAATCCTCTCTCTCTCATACAATCCTGCGCACACACGCCCTCTGATAAAACCCACTAGCAAACTCTGTCACTCAATTAATGTCTCGTTTTATCTGGTTTTAACATACCTGCCATCCTCAGCTGGAATTAAAGCCCCCCCCCAAAAAAATTCACATTCTTTTTTTTCCCAGCTCTAAGTAGCTAAGCACAGTGTGTGGGATTAGGTGCCATGGTAATAACTTCCATATTGAAAATTGCAAGATTGGGTTTCTTCATGTTCACAAAGAATTAAACTATTATAAATAGAAATGCCTTACACTTCATATATACCCTCAGACTTAAACCATGTCGCTCTTTTTTAGTTTCATTCCCAGTTTTATCATGTTAAAATACCATCATGCTGTTTTTATTTCTAAATTTTCTGCCGCAGAGTTTTTATGGATTCCATCGTGCCAAGCGGGGCTAATGCCATGAACTGTCTTGTACAGTGTTTTTCCACCGTGTTTTGCAGTTCAAATAGCGGATTGGAAACTGCTGACATTCCGGTGGCAGATATTGCTCTCTTGCCCGCCAGCGCCCTAAATCCCCTGTTGCGAGGAGTGTGGTGTGAAATCCATTTACCACAGATTCCTGCAGAAAGCTTGTCATCTCATTGAAAAGATCCCCCTGAAATATGGAAGAAGCCTTTACTCTAGATGTAAAAAAAAGTATGATATTCCTCCTTTGCCATATTTCTTTCCTTCTTTGTCTATCAGTCTGCTTCTTTGTCTCCTGTTCAATTTCCTGTAAGAAAGAAGTGTTGCCTGGTGGTAAACAAAGATGGCTGCTCTGTCACAGTGGGGTTAATCTTTCATAAAAGGTGTCAGGAGACTTTTTACAGTCCTGTTCCGGAGGCATAAAGGAAGCTTTATCATTTCTTTTATTTCAACATAAGTTGCTGCTGGTGCACTTAGGCCCTGGCAATTTACCCAGCACTTAACCTATGACTGATCTGATTAAAAACGCACACTGAGACATCAATCATATTCGTCCCACGTTGTTGCTCTGGTCTTGGTTTCACCAAATCCTGCACAAAATGTGACTTTCTGCACGGTTTAGGTCAGCAAACTGCACCATATGCAGCCTGGAATGCGTTTTACTCTCAATCTATACATATCAAATCCTTGCTTTGCCACCCACAGCAGAAGCTCCAGCTCTGGTTTCTGAATACAAAACTGGAAACAAAAAATTGATTGCTGAAACTGTGCATTCAGCCTAATGACTCATATCAAGCCTCTACAAGAATCCTGGCATCAGCTGAGTTACATCCCCCGAGAAAAAGTCGTCTCAAAACTGAGGTGCTTTCTAGAGCTAATACCATGTCTTTTGTCTGAAGAAAAGCAAAGGTCTCACAAAGCTGCTCTTAAAAAGTAACATTGTTAGAAGTGATGACAACAGACTCTATACATTTTCTCTCTAATCAGAAACATAATCATCAAATTTGCATCCTAACTAAAAGCATTGTTTGATGAATGTCGTATTCTCTAGCATCAGCATGAAGCCTGGTTGAAGCCAATCAGAAGTGGTCCTGATGAGAGTGTGTGTGTGTGCTGTTACTATGCTCTTCTGTGCTTTTTCAGGTCCGGATGCCTTTGTGTGCAGCTATATGTCAAACAAAGGGCCGCTACGCCTGCCTGCCTGTCGTCCATACACCCAGGCTGGGGGGAGGGAGGACAGAAATGCAGTCTGAGCATGTGCATGTGTGTGTGTGTATGTGTTTTGGTTTAGATTGGGGGGTTGAGGAGCAACCAGGCATGTGAAAATACTCTACACTGACTCTCTCTTCATCCTCCTCCTCTCGTGTCATTTTGACTCCTTTGTGTTCTATTGCTTTCATTTCTTTCGTCCTTTTCTTCATTTCCATGTGCTCACCTCATCTCCTCCACCCTTTACCTTTCACCCTCCTCTCTTTCTAATGTCCACTCACCTTTCCTCTCATTCCCTCAAATGCCATGCAACACACACTTGTAAGCTAATATTAGCCTGCAACAAATTGTAATAGAAAGTTTTCCGTCCATTACACATCCTTTGGTGGGACATAGTCTTTGATATGGAAATGCTGCTGCTGTGTAGTATTCATACATGTGTACAGTTGATTCTACATGTCTGTGCTTCCATGTGTATTTGTGTCTGTGTGTGTGAGAGAGTGTGTGTGTATGAGAAAGCTGAGCGTGGGAGGACAATGAGAAATGGAGGGTATATCCTCAGGGAACCCTGTAAACCGTTTCGACAAATTGGGACTGAGAGTGTGTTATCTCTGAGGGTTTGTCGCAGCCCACAGCCAATATGCACACACATCAAACTGACACTTGACAAATGGTAGGTGTGGATGATGGAGTTACTATGAGCCAATAAGCTCTTTAATGTATTCAAACCCGCTTAGCCACACTAAGTACCTAAGTGCTCAAAGTAGAGGACGGTTAGCAGGTGCTAACAGAAAGTCTGGAGATGGAAACAAAGAAGCATAAATGCACAGTAAACATCCATCTCTTTGATAGTTAGGATTCAAATATCAAAGCATAAAGAGACAGAAGAAGAAATATAAATGTTACAGGATTATAATACATCCATGTCATAATAAAATGCAGCCAATCACTGAAGGAATCCAGCCACACAAAGACAAAGAAAAAGAAAAGGGCTTACCTTTCAGTTCCACAGCCACATGTGAAAGTCCACTGTTTCTCAAACACACAAACACGCAAGCAAACACGCGGACAATCACACAATCTCACACACACTGTGACACACATGGGCTCACATGCGCTCACACACACCGTGTGTGAGGAGGGAGAAACGAGAACCCATCATTGTTCTCATAACCCCTCCCACACGGATGCGTAGCTCTGTCTGGATGGAAACATGTAGGAGTAGCACTCTCTCAGACACACATGCTCTAACACACACACACATGCTCTAACACACACACACACCCATGCATGTACACACACTCACACATATTCTCACAGTGTCTGTGAGAAAAAATCATACAGCATCAACAGTCTACCGTGTTGCAGCCTCCCTCCTCTTGTAGCATTCCAGCACACACACAGGCACACATTCACACACATACACACTCTTCCACTCCTATATGCTGGCAGCACACAAAGACTCCCACTCACAGACCGTATGATCATGTGATGTGTGTGATGCGCGACGCATGCATGCATGTGAAAGCATGAGAGTCTTTTCAGCGTCTGGTCCTTCTTAGCAACTTTGTGTCTCCTGTGTGCATTTGTGCTCCATGCTATGATAATGGCTGATGTGTACTTTACATCCATATATTTGTGCATCACTTCACACAGTAATGATGCCCCAGCTCCATGCTTGTGTGTGTATATTCACATATATGTGAGTGTGTGTTTTTCGCCAAAGGGGTTAGATGTTAGGATAAACAAACAGGCACCTTTACAACCCCTTTTTCTGCACTGCCATCAGGGAGGAAACAACTCTCACGTCCGTTCTATTAGTCCCGAGGGGCAGCATGGCTACATGTACTTACCCCCTCTGCATTATTGATAGCTGGTAATGGTGCTATTACAGCAGGATAGCAAGCTGTTGGATGTTTTAACACAGGGCCGATGAGGACACATTGTCTACTAAGCAAGGCTTGGCCAATTTCTGCTCTTTCTAAAGGGAGGAGAAGCAGAAGGAGGCACTTTAACATCAAATGAGGGATACTGTGAGGTCCAGTAAAGTTAGTTGGCAAAAACCATACTGGACCAGAATACTTTTTACTGATTACACCATTAACATGAAATAGCAAGCAAATAAATGTTTAAGTATGGCAATGTAGATGGACAGAAGGGCAATCAAACTGTATGCTGAGTTGCAGTGATCTGGATTGGACTGGTCTGGGTTATTTCCTGCTGACTGTTGCTGTTTGAATCCAGCCAACTTGCCAACTTAGCTGTCTGTATTTTCTGAGTGTGCAGACCTGGTGTAAATCTTAGAGCAGCACAGACAGACATAAATCTCAAAAAACAGTGGACTACTACCTTTTTAGAGTAGAGTGTGTGCTGGTAAAAATGTAAGTGTGTATTTAACAAAAAGCCTTGTTGGCTTTTCATTAAGTACCTGCTGTGTTTGAGGGAAGAAGTGGCGCTGCTTCTGTGAAAACAGAAACGCTTATAAGGTCAGGGTTGACTCTGAGCAACATTTACAATCTGTCCAATTAAGAATGATTAAGAATATAAACACACACACAAGTAGGTGGTGGGCATGCACTGACACTTTCTTGTTTTTTCTATTTCTTTTTTTTTAACATACACACTACATAATAGGGTCTGTTATAGCACTGAATTGCATTACCGTTTTTAGATTTCATTCTTAAGACAGTTACTTTATTTGGTAATTTGCACATTTATATGCTATCCTTTTTGTATTTGATATGTACAATTACACTGTTGGAATTTTATTTTTCAATTATAAGACTATATTAATTAGTTAATTTTCCATCTGATATGATTTCCCTAATTGTTTTATTAAACAACTTTTCAAATGATATGTAATTAAATCAAATGAAAGGGTGTAAATGAAGTCACTGCAATGATTAACACCGCAATGAAACTGACATTTAAACAATTTCCCAACTTGTTTCAGTGTTTGCTAAAGCAATTTGCTTTACAAAAGTCAGAGTACAGATGTGTTTGAACACTCATTAAAAATCTAATTAAATTTGTTGGTAACTGTCTTTGTTATCGACTCTGTGATGGAGAAGAAAGGATTTCAATGTCCTCTAAGTGACATGAGCACACACACACACACACACATGCATGCCAAAGTGGCACATGATCTGATGTGTGTATTAAGTTCCTGAGTGGTTATTATTTCGGGAAAAAATTGAAAATGCACTATTTCTTATTTGTTATTTTATTGCAAATACAAATATTTGACTCAAAACTGTTGTCTCTTTGCTTCTTCCACCCTCAAGTATTTCTTAACCTATTAATTTTCAATTTTTATTTCTACCACACTCACTTGTAATTATTCTATATTTGAAATAATATTCTAGTTGCTTTTTTATGAGTTAATTAAATAATTACAGTTTGGTTGCCTGTGGGTCTCTGGTAGAGTCTAGTAGAATAAAATGTTGATATAATAAAAAGTAAGGTAGCTTTTTATTTAAAATAAATAGATACATAAATGTATCTTTTCTGGTCTTTCTTAAGGTCTATAAAAAACTATTACTTTCATCGCACTCCTTAAAAAGTTAAATCAGACGGTACATGTTATATGAATGATTAGAACTATTGAGTAATGTGACAGTGCAATGCATGGCCTAAGATAAGGAAGAGTTAAAACATAATAAAATTATGTTCTCAGTATTTGTAGTGTCAAATCCACAGAACATAAAAAATATTTCATATTGTGCAGCTGATGCACAGAATATTTAATACTCACACTAGTAAAGACCATAGGATGTTAACATGAAATATTTCTTCCTATAGAGATAATTAAAAAAATCTTTTCCACCACAATCACTTTTTTCTATACACTGTTATGAAGAAAGGGAGGGAAAATATAATATCAATATTCATATCATATTGTTAATTTTACTTCTGCTCATAGTGAAGAATATTGAGCTTTGGATCTCATTCTCGATATATTCTTCTTCACTTAACAGATGGTCCATTTACTAAACATGCAATGCAAAAAGTATAATTTTAGGTACAGGAAAAGCCTGTACCTAAAATTATGTGTGATTATGAAAGTAAAGTAAACCCTATGTCCCTATTTATTTTATTTTATTTTATTTTATTTTATTTACATGTGTATGGTTGGGGGCAGGTTTATTAATATATGGAAGGATATCTATATATATTCATCTAAACATGCCCGTATTTTACTGCTTTGACAGATACATCGCTGTCTTATAAGGCTTTTTTCTAAGTGAACGCCACACCCAAGAGTCCTTACTCATGCATACCATATGGCTTCTACACTCCTCTTCTTCAATGACCAGTATACACACAGCTACAGGGTCAGTGGCTAGTGCTCCTACAGGAAACATAAAAGCAACTTGGTGTGTGTTAATGTTGCTGTAGCTTCACATTATTCTCCGCAGAGAGAAACCACAGCCCAGCTAACGTGATTGGCGCCTTGCAGCCTCTTGGAGACAGGGAAGGATGACCAAGCATTCAGCAAGAAAACCAAATTGAATTAGAGCTGATTAAATCAAGTAAAACAAATTGAATTGGTGACTTCCATTTTTTTTTTTTTTTTTACTAAACTCTTGCTTTGATACCAGACTTTTTTTGTGGAAAAAATAAAGAAAGTCTCTGATTTTACATCTTTAAATATGCACACAGCGTTCCAATCTATTTAAAACCCAGGTTTGCCTTCATACACATAAAAGATCTCAGTGGTGAATTAGAATGAGATAAACTATAAAGATAAAAGATATTCTTATGTTTTTAAGTGTGAATTTGTATGTGTTGATAACGATTAAAGCCAAGGGGTGTTTGTTGCACTACACGCTTGCATGCAGTAACTGCTTGTGTGTTCAGATATTCAAATTGTCGCTTGCTTGCTGGCATGTGAAAGCACAAAGGCCTCAGGGCATAAAAACTGTCCAAATACACAAACTTGTATGCTATCAGTGTCAATGCTTCGGGCAATTATTAGCACATAAAAGAAGCTGCTAAAGGAAGGAGGGGAAAATATATATCACCTCTAAAATAAATGGAAAGAAAACAAAAGCAAAAAGTGAGTTTGTGTATGTGTATGATGGTGGTGGTGATGGTGGTGGGGTGGTGCTTGCTTTCTTGGCCTGCTAATGAACTATTCAACTCACACACACAAACACACACCTCCTACTGTTGGTGATATTTAGTGCAGATAAGCTGATTTTCAGCACAATATAAGATCAATTCTTCAAAAACATGTTTGAGATGTTACTATAATTTTTTTCTCAAATGCAACTTTTCAGAGAGACATCAAGCTAGAAGTTTAACATTCCAAAGAGATCGTTTTTTAAAAATTGTGGTTGCAAAATCTGCAGCTTTTCCTTTGATGCTCAGATGCTTTAACAGAAAAACTTTTTTCAGTTAAAGCTACTTTCTGTTTCAAAATGAAGTAGAAAAAGGAGGTGAAGTCTTGAGCACTAGCAAAATTTTGTTTAGTTATAGATTACCCTAACTTAATAAAATATACCAGAGCTGTGTTAGTATTTTGTCAATTACCAAAGTCAACACCAGCAGAAGGCTTTTTAATAGAGCACAAACCTCTGACAAAGTAAGAATAAATTGAGAAAAAAATGAGCCCTGACCCCGCCTTTTCAGCATCCGACCATGCATTTTCAGCATGAAGGCTATTCCTACTATATTTGAGTCCTTCTCCTTTCTGTTCAGCTGCCACTTGCAGGTAAAGACGTAATAAACAGACTTCACAACATAATTCCACAGAGGCAGAAAAAAAGCAGCTGAAGGTAGAAAATGAGCATAATGGGCTCTTCATACCAGGTGAGCCCCATCCACAGGAGTCCCCACCAGCTCAGCTCCATCACCACATTCACAATCTCCATGACAACCACTTACCATGACGACCCCCCTCACCATGACGACCTCTGTCACCCAGCTGTCCTCCCGAGACCTGTAAAAGAGCTAATATGGAAGCCCCCGTGAGACTGAGACCACCACCCTCTCCTCCTCCTCTATTTCTTTCCTGTAATTCCTCCACTCCAGGGGGGTTAAAGCAACTTAATCTAAAGAAGTGCCCCTCATTCAGATGATGGTACGAGCTGGTGAAGCGACCCTTCGCCTCCTGGCAAGGGAATCAATTGGATCTACAGTGCTGCTAAACAAGGACTTAACAACTCCCTGCAACTGTATCCACTCTGCCATGTAGCCCAGAGAAAATTCAACCCAACACTCTTCCAGCTTACGAGCATCTACAAAATTCCTTGAATGGCTTTTTTGACTCAGCTTAGGGCCCAATTGTTTGGTTATTTTGAAATTGAGCTGTTTGTGCGTAGATATGAGAGCATGATTGTGCGCTAATGGAATGTGTGTGTGCAGTAAATTGAGTATTCGAGTACAACCCAAATACTTACATGGACATTCACACACAAGCAGTTTCTTAAAGCATCTCTTTGTCTCTAGGGGTTGCATAATGATTCCATGACGGCCTGTCAGACATCATATGAAATTGATTCCACACAGCCAAAGCTCCCCTCTGCTTCCCTACGCCATTATCCGTATTCCCTGACGACTCGGCTCCTGATCAGTCCCTCTTATCCCTTACTATATTATAAAAAGGCCCATCTCGTACTATCCTGAGCAAACAAAGAGAAAGAGAAATACAGACACAAATGGCGGATGTAAAAGTGAAAAAATAAACACTGTCAGGACCATTTTTGGTAGCAAAAGTCCAGCTTTGAATGAAATACCTGTTAGGTCTTTCTCTTTAAAATCAACATGCAGCTGGGCCTGCAGATTTGGCCTGATATGAGCAGCTCTACTTATTGTAGAAAAACCAATCAATCAGATCCGATCAATCATCTTTCCTTGAAATATAATTTTTACTACACCGGAGCTCATACAGCCATGTGTCCAGTTTGTGTGAAATTTAGCCTCTAGGCCTTGCATAAAGAAGTGTAGTAGAGATACATTAAGATGCCGTAGTGTGTAAATGCATGAATGAGTGTGTGAGTGTGTGAGTGTGTATCAGATGCACATGCATGTGTAGCAGAGTAGTGTGTGACTTACCCCTGGCTGTCCCTGAGGGCTGAACATGCTCTGACAGCGCTGATGCTTCTCAGCGTCCTGCTCCTCTCAAAGCTTTCATCTACACTATGTTCGCTATCACTCAAAACTCCCTCCTTTTTCCCCCAGACACTCTCTCTTTCTTTCTCCTGCTCCTGTCTTGTGTCTTTCTCCCTCTGCCTCCCTCTTCTTTCCCCTCCTTCCCCCTTCTTTCTCTCTTCTTCTTCTTCTTTCTCTCTTTCTTACTTCACTTGCTCTGCATCTCCTACTCTTCTTTCACTTTCTCCCTCCTTCTTTGCACTCCACTCACTCGCTCCCTCTCCCCTCCCTCCCTCTCTCATCCCCTTTCTTCTCATCCTCTCTGTCGCCCTCACCAGCGCTCCAGGAGCTTGGTATCGCTGTCTCTCGGCTGGCACAGAGAACAGGCAGACACATGGGAGGGCTGTTTTGTAATCCAGCAGGTCATACCACCCTGGCACAGGAAAGAGGGGGGGGCCGATGGGATGCAGGGAGCGAGGGGAGGGGAGGAGGACTAAGCAGGCCTATACTACTACCTTCCAACCTATACCTTTGCTGCATCCCTCCGTCTGCGAGCTGATGGTCTCTTCCTTTTTTCCCACCAACAACAGGAGGTCTCGCCTTGCTACATCCTCTGTGCGTGTTGAGGTTTTAGGAGTGAGCAAGAAAGGAGATGAAGGAAGGAAACCAGGAAGGGAGGAAGAAGGAGAAAGAATGGGAGTGGGAGGAAGTGTGGGAATGAAAGGAGGGATGAGAGAGGAGAGGGAAAGGAAGGGAAGGGAAGGGAAGGGGTGGGATTGAAAGAAAAGATGAATAGAGGATGGTTATGGGGGAGGGATGCCTCGAAGGGTTGCAGACTAAATCAATGAAGCCTCTTAGCTCAGGAAATATTCTTAAGTATAGGAATAAAATGTATGACAAAAATGAACAAAGAGCCCAGTCATGAATTTGTGATGCTGTATACTTTGGGTTACAACCCAGTCACACAGTTGGCGCCACTGATTGAGTGTGAGTGTTTCTAAAACAGACGGACTAGCGTCGACAGAGAGAGAGCTAGTGAGGGGTCTCAGGGTGACTGACTGACTGTCTGCCTCGCTGTGAGCCGTCATCTCTCCCACAGATGGTCACATTGCCATCCATTCATCCTCACTTGCACCTCAGGCAGCTCTGGGAGATGCTGTTCTTCGACAGCCAGGATGGTTTGGATGTGAGTTATGCTTTCTCCTATCGCCAAAACAGTATGTTGATATTGGACAATTCTGCTAAAACCTATTGTGTGCTTAAAAGCAACTTTCCATCATGTTCAGTTGCACGAGGCATGGTGATATGGTTACAATTAAGGAAAAATCGTAGTAATGACTATTGCAAAGTAGATATTTTGGTTTTCAATTATTTTATTATGTTATTATACCTTCAATAATACTTTGTTGTACATAAATCAAAGAATATTTTATTTTATATTTATTTATTTTGATGTTGTTAGTAGACTTGGGGTGTTAACCTAATAAAGACATGTGAGATTATTTTCCCAACTCTTTTGGCATCCTTAAGCAGTGAGTAATGAAGACCTATAGATGAATTTATTTTGTTTAATATGATGAGTGATCATTTCATGGGTATAATATCCAAATTGTTTGCTTTGTTTTTTTTCTATATGGTCAATCTGTTATCCAAGCAACTAATTCTTTACTGGTAAAATCTGTATCTGTGTGTATGATTTAATTATTTAGTGAGGGTGTGGAGGTTGGGAAGAGCATGTGGCACCCCTGACTTTAAGTCAGGAGTTAGGAATATGTGACTTATCGCTTTAATCAAATATCAATGGATCTGAAAAGCCTGTAGTGACAACAGAGTTTAAGTGTTGCACTGACCCAGAGACTACACTTGGAGACAATGATCAGGATCTGTTCCGGTTCAGCTCAGACAACATCACTGAATTTGTGGAAGCAGTGACAAGTTTATATGCTGGCCAACAAAATCATCCCTACTATGACTTTTTCTGGACCTGAAACCATGAGTTGATAGATCCACCTTTGCTGCTGTGAATGACATCCTGCTGACTGCAGCTCGTGCTAGCTGACTGCAGTAAAACAAAGTAGTGTCCTGCAGGCTGAGACTTATGGTCAAAGTTGCTAAGCCTGCTCCATATTGTTATAATGTTTGTCAAGTGCCCACTAACCTTTTAACTATAGCCATGGTCTTTCTCTAACACTAAAGCAGTGGTTGAACAAATATATACAAATAACATTTATTCAAAACTTTAAAGTGGATGCAGGCCAGCTAGTACTTTACTTGAGTATTTTCATTTTATGCAGCTGTATACTTCTCCTCCACTACATTTCAGAGGGAACTGTTGTACTTTTTATCCCCATACATTTGTCTGACAGCTTTATTTATTTACACACGTTATTACTTTTCAGATCACAGTTTTTAATACACTTTCTGATCAGTTAAAACCATTTTTATCCAAATGTAGTCACTTTGAATGTGAATGTTACTGATGCAATGAAGGCTAACCTTTTCTTACTTCTTTAACTACATAATGTCTTTGAGGAGCCTTTTGGATTACCTGATAAACAGATTGTTATAATGATGATCAGATGCTGATAAGGTATCACTGTAGATCACACTACTCAACAGTATATAAAGTAATTAAAATGAGTTCAACCTTAAACATTTACAGTATTAAAAAGCATCATACACATAACAAATTGTAATCCAAAAACACCACATGAGATAATGAAATAATTTCATAAAATGAATACTTTACTTTTAAAGGAAGTTTTGCTGATAGTACATACATACTTTTGCCTGATTAAGAATTTGAATGTAGGAGTTGTGGCACATGTGGTGAAGTATTTTCACAAAAATAAAGGATAAAAAAACATTCACCACTGACGTTTTAGTTGGCTAATCCTAATAATGTATCAATTGTAGTTATTTGCTATAACACTGGATTCCAAAGGTAGCTGTCATTTTCAATTGATTTGCCTTTTAAGAGCTTGAAAAATGTTGACTCTGGTCATTTAACGTAATCTATGGCTATGAAGAATTGTGCAATATTAATGTTCTTGTCTGGCAACATAGGTAACATTTGGTTATGGCTGGGAGAATAAAGAATATGTTACTAGATGTTTCCATATCTTTCTAGATGTGGTCACATCTTGAGGTGGGACTGAAAGCCTGCTGCACACAGAGGAGCAACATAGTTGTAAAAATCAGTGTAATGGTGTACACTACAAAGTGAAGTCCGAAGTATGTGTGTTGAGATGGGAAAAAAAAGGAGTTTAAATCCCGCTTTTACCTCTCAACCATGCACACGTGGCCAGTGGAAATGATTGCTGAATTAAGAGATCTGAAAAAAAAGTCACAAAAAAAAGTCATTGGCCTGACACTCTGCACCCATTCTAACTGTTGACATAAATAAAGAAAGATGTCATGATGGCTCCTCAAAAAGGACATTAAAATATCTTGTTCACCCCCTGGTGTTTAGCTGCAGTGTAGAGCACAACTCTCACCCCTCCATGCTAGCGGATATGACATGGCTAAGAGTAAATAACCAAAGTACAAATGAAACTTTCCCCCAAGGATGTTTTTTTTGTTGTTTTAGGTAGTTCTTATGTTGATGCATGTTCAAGTTTTATCTTTTTTAAGAAGTTTGGTTTTAATTATTTATTTGGTGCTAAAAAACATGGGTGCACCATTGTAATTGACAGCCAATGCTAAACCACAGTTGAGTTGGATGGCTCTATGGGTGAAGCATTTGAATTCAGCTCCATCCCTCAAATGCTAATGTGCAAACTCTGGCTTCAAGCTGTATCACCATTGTAAAAAAAAGCAATGTGTAAGTATATCTGAAATACTTTGGTTTTAACTTTTACAGCAGGAAGAGCAAAAGCAAGAACACTAACTCAAGAAACAACTAACAAAGGGCAAACTTTATTAAAAAGCTGATAACAAAACAAAAATCATGGGAGCACAAGCAGCACAAAGAACTCCAGAAAACCTAAAAAATAAAAAGCTTAAGAAAAAAAAAACTAGGAAGCATATGGTGAACAGGCAGGACAGAGACCAGGGGACACATTTCTAAAAGTTGCCTGTGCAGAAGGCTTACGTCACTTTCTAAGCAAAATTTGGGATTTTTAAAAAACAAACTTGACAGGAAACTGTGCGGTCCCCCCACTGAAACCTTGATCCATGTGTACACACAGAAACTGGTGAGATGACAAACTGGGAATCCATTGGTATGAGGATGAAACAGCGTGAAATTAATACCATTGTGCTGACAAAAACATGCAATAGTTTAGTTTAAATAGTTTATTGAATCGATAGAGGATTCATGAGGCCCTCAAGGAGGAGGAATAAGAAAAGAAAAGATGATTGAGGGAAATCACTGGTGTAGAGGTGCCGGTGGTGTAGAAACCTGGGAGCATCAAGGGGAGCCATGCTGGAATCCATTGTGAGGGTGCCTCTGCCACGAGGCACAGGAAGGGTTGAACTCACTTATATAGGAGAGCACAGGTGATTGAGTTAAAGAGACACAGGTGGTTAAACTAACAGCCCAGGTGTGTTAGATTAGTGAGGGACAGTGGCGTGGTCTTGTTCCTGAACTTTAGTTACATTAACTTAATAATAAATCAAAATATTACTTTTAATGTATCACATTCAGAAAGTCAGTTTTCAAAATTGGACAAATATAAATAAAAAACACCTGTTTGATTGATACTTCCTGGGGTGCAGACACAAAAAAATTTATGTAGGATACCAAAATCAAGCAGAGATTTTTGTTAATGTACAAGAACCCCTTAAACTTGTCCTGTAATTATTAAATAATTTTTGCATGATTTTGGTTTGTTTGTTTTTTTGTTTGTTTTTATTTTGGCTTCCACTTTCTCCCCTTTTTTTGTTTTGTTTTGCCCTTTTTGGTGTTTAATTTTGGCCATGGTCGGACTGAATGAATATTAATTAGGGGTGTTCCACTCACCATATTTTAGGCACCTATGGGTGAGGCAAGAGGTTCACTCATGTGCACCAGATTTCAAGTTGATTGCAATCTATTAAGGCAAACTAGTGAGGGATGTACATGCACACTCTGTCATACATTAGAATATTTTTGTCCGTATCCATTTTCTGTACTCACCTTTCCTGTGCACAGTTTTATAAAAGAGGCCCCAGGACACAGAACCAGGAAACAAATACGGGATCACAAAACAAAGACAGGACCAGGAAAGACAGCCCACAAACTGATTAATACAGAGACTGTATACACACTGGGAGTTATGAGACACAGGTGAGGTAATCAACACAGGTGAGGCACACCAGGGCGGGGCAGGTAATCTCAAGAGGAGAAAAACTTGAGAGGACATGAGTAAATGAAGGATACAAGATGAGGATCAACAAAATAAAACATTCATTACTCTACTACTCTTATGCTTCAACAGCACAGTTTAAAGTAAAATAGACCTTGTATGTACAACACACAGCACAGAACTAATCTGACTTTTATATTGGAATCTATATTGTACTGTAATTGGTGTTAAAAAGTTACATATATAACCTTTAAACCAGTGACTCCTTTATTCTCCATTCATCTCTTGTTTGGAACAGGTTGAGCAGATGTTCTGAGCAGTCCACTTCAGCAAGGCAAAACCAAATAAACTGACTATTTGTGGATATAAAATGTGCCCTTGCTGCTGCATAATTAGTTTCTAAAAATTCAATGTTTTTATACATTTTACAATTTTTCTAATGATCGTTCATTTTGCTTACACTTAATAAAATTCCCTTTATGGTCTCAGCTTTCTCCTCTACATAGTTTATAGCTAATGATTATTTGGCATTAAAATAGTGCTTAATGTTACTTTTTGAAAGACTCACACAAAAACTACATTGTAGCAGGGAGAATGAGGTCTTGGTACTCTGAGCAACACATAAGGGCCTGTGTTAATACATGTAATCACATTCTAATCTGCTGTAATTGACTGAGCTTTACTTATACTTTACAGTAGGATGCTTTTAAATTAATGAGTAGAATATGCTAATATAACTGTGTCAATGTGTGTGTGTATATTTGAAAGAGTTATGGTACCGTGTTTGAATGAGTAACTATTGAACCATGAAGGAAGGTGAGCAAGAGTTGTGTGTGTATGTGTGTGAGTCGAGAACAGCAGCCCTGCTTTCTTCAGCTGGTTTTGAACTGTCTGCCTGGTTAAGCATTTTATCTCAAAATGAACAACTGACAAAATGGCTGGATCAGCAGAAATACAATTGCAACTCAGTATAAACAGATTCATCAAAACAATTTATTTATTTATTTTAATTACTTTATTTTGATCAAATACTTTAAAGCAGAATAATAATGTATGTTTCTGCAAACAGCAGACATGTACACAGCAACATTTTGTTGTGGTAAATTGACTAAAATGTGACAACATTGTGGTCAAAGTAAAAACTTTTCAAAAAGTTGGTAAAAATTGGTCAAATTAAGATCACATACCTATAATCGCAACTACATAAATTAAATTGGTATTGTAGATTTTAGATATAACAGAAAGGAAATGTACAAGTTGCACATACTCATGGTTTGCAGAAACGTACAATACCAACATTTTTTTTTACACTCGGCAAGAAATTTCAGAACATAGATAATTAATCCATGCATCACATATCAGCATATTTTAAGTTTATAAGTAAATAATCCTTTAAAATATAATATTCATCATTGTTTAAAATGTTCCCTGTTGCAGTAAGTTGTCAAGTGGCAGCCAAGAAATCTGCAATAAATCCATTCTTTGCTGTTTGACAAAAAGAAGCAAAGAATGTAGGGTACAGTATTGCGCTGAGAACATATGAGTAAACTTTTTCTAATGTACAGGCAGCTCCTTTGGTGGCAGATGAAAGTGTGCATGAGGAAAAAATGTCACAGCGTTGATGCCTTCATTCTGCCTTTCCATTGTAAACAAAGAAGAAGGCTTCCAGTCTGCACTGACTTCAGCAATGAAGGGAAAGTTTGGAGCAGATGAGTGAAGGTATTCTCCTCAGTGCCTCAATTACACTGCAGTCATAACACTCATTAAACACATGTGCCATTGTTTGCAAATTCCCCATTGTTGCAGTGCCTTATCAGTGTCTTTGAGATAAAGTATTGATCATCACTCTACTATGGGCTGTCACAATTGACTGTGAAATTAGTAGTGTTGTAGTCAAGACCACCTAACCCGAGACCGAGTCATGACCAAGACCAGAGCATGCCAAGACCAAGACAAGAC
>JAPZDZ010000025.1:24045402-24056115 GCA_029783805.1 Acanthurus tennentii | reverse complement strand
GACAGTCAGAGCTTTGTCAGAGGAGGGAGGCTGACATGTGAGCACACAGTGTTCTGCACAATAGCTCATATGTTCAGTGTTACCTGCTCTGATGTAGCCTTTCATGTCTTTTCCTGTAAATCACTGAGTCAGTGCAGTATACCAGGATGCATTGGAGTGAATAGAATGATTTATTGCAATATTTGTATTCATTCGCAGTATTTTCAGTAGGGCAGTGTTGTTTTTCATTGTGTGTCCCTGTAGTCCAGCACATTGGATTTGATACCAAAGGGCTGGGTGACCATAGATTAGAGAGTGTGGTGACAGATAAATACACAGAAGCAGTTTACACAATCACATCGACCCAGTGCTGCTGTGTAGTGTTATAAATTATGACATAATTTCTTAAAACTTAATGCAAAATACTGATTTCTGTCAAACTGGTTTGCCATGCAAAGAGGTGTGAAAGATTATTTTGTAGCAGCGTCATTTGCGCTAAGTTTAGTAAAAGGACACCCAGTGGACAATTGTTTGTGATGTCTCTGTGCTCAGGACCATCAATGTCCTGTGTCCTGCTGCCTTCAGGTGGCTGCAGGGATTAAATGAACTGTAGAAGCTTTTCATACTGGGTGAAGAAGCTGTGGACAACAAACACTTAAGAATCACTCTCATATTATTATATTATTATCAGATTAATGCATATTTATAGACATTCCTCTTTTTAACACAGTGAAAGCCAACAACTGGCTTTGCATTGGTCATTGTCCCACCCAGAAAAACAGGGCTCACTCTCCTTTTCATGATTAGCTTGTTTAAACACCAGAATGAATGCAAAAAGCCTACAAAGAAACAAGAAGTAATGATGTAATTTAGACACAGAGCATCAAGGGGAATATGTAAACCAAGTGTCTGAAGTCTCCAAGCCACTGACGTCAGCAGACAGCCCCTGACATTTACCACTTATTATATATACACTTTCAGCTCATGGTCACTTTTTCATTTCGAGATCTATGTGTTGGAGGAAAGAGCCAACCCAGACTCCTCTGTTTAACCAAACTGCCAGAATGGTCTTTTTAGTGTCTTCAGTCCCTTCAAGGACTTTTGAACAGACGCTGCCTGTGTCACCCTGATGCTCCCTGTCTCCTCTTCTGTCTGCTCTGATCTAACGGCACAGTCAATCATGAAGAACGCCATCCCATAAAAACATGATCAAGTTATGCTGATGTCTCTTTCAAAGCATGTTTGCATCCCTTCTATAATACAATTTTTAAATGATGCAAATAAAAGCTAAAAAGAAGGGACACTGATGTATATGAGTACCTGTGATGTATTTGTTATTTTGTGATTTCAGCATGTGCTGCTTGCCTTCAAGTTCATCCTGACCTTCCTCATCCCAGATGTTCCCAAACACATCCAGATCAAACTGGCCCGCCTGGAGTTTGAATCTCTGGAGGCCCTCAAGAAAAAGGTAAAAGCACAGTACACTGTCTTACTACTACGAGTCTGTATCTACAGAGACACACTTCAACAGAAAGTCACTCTAAAGTCACTGTGAACGCTTGATTTGTTCAACAAAACAGTGTTAACAATGCAAACAACAGCAAAGACAAAGAAAACAACATACAATACAATAAAACAATTGAAGACTCCTCATATTGAGAGTCCGTCCATATATTTTAAACAACATTGCAAACCGGTCAGTAGGCAGTAGACCTATATATCATATGTATGTAGAATGGGAATGCACCCAAAAGATTTTAAGGATCAAAGCAAAAATCAGCATAGCAAAAATATAGTTAAAACAGTATCTTACCCTAACCTTTGAACAAAATGAATGCGAGCTGCAGATTTAATAAAAGTATAAATGACATAAGCGCTCATCAAATGGACTGAATGTCTACGTATGTATTTCATTAGCAATTAAGATGTTGAAAAAGGATAAATTTCTCATATAATCAAAGAAGGGAAACCAGCTTGTAAAACAATTTTTGAAGGGATTCAATTAAAGTGAATCACAGTTTTTCACTGTGCAGACACATTGTGACCTCCTTGATCTGTTGCTTAAAAGAGGCTGACTTGTCCAGCTCATTATAAAAACACTGTACACAGAGTTTCTCTCTTTCCTTGGATTCCCTCAGGAAGTTCAGGCTAAATTACTTACCTGTGTGGTGACATAACCACCACACCAGAGGAGCTTTTAACTGGGTGAAAAACTCATTTTAATGTCTTGTTGCAGTGTTGCTGAGGCTTCCATCATCATTGTGTAAGGAGTCAAGGCTGCTGTCTTGTTTGCCTTTAGGTTGTGAATGGACATCATCAGCAGATTTGCTGTGTTTTCTCTTCCATTTGTAGTATTGAAATCTGGGTCCTGTTTACTGTAAACTAAGCTGAATGGTGTCAGCAAGAAACACAAAGACGTGTTTGATGCAAGGCAGCAAAAAGTCTGAGAAAATTCAGTTTAAACTGCTGTGAAGCTGAAAGAAAACTGAAAATGTATCATTTACCGTCAGTGAAAAACAAAAGCAATGAGCCTCAGGCGTATTGTATTCAACCTCTGCATTCACATAGTCACACACTCTGAAATGTAGTCACAAGAAAACCATGAATAGATTTCTTAGATGATTGAAAAAGAATTTGTGTGCTTCATGAAAAACTTGTTACACATAGAAAGGGCAGATAGTCTGATGGGTGCAGAATCAACTGGAGCCATGTCACTGGCCAAACATCCACAGTGTAATCAGTTTACCGAGCTATAGTCAACAAAAAAATCAGTGTATGAGCATTTTTTTTAAAGAAGCTCAGGAACCACTTCCAAACTAGCAGCACACAGTGTAGACAGTGATGTCATGAACATGTCCATTACAACATGCTGGACCAAAGCTCCTCATTTAGCGTTTAGAGGGGCTCTTGAAGCCTGTCCCAGACCACTTTGCTGAAGACAAATTGCGTGTGTTATGTTAATAGTATTGATATGGCTCCACAGTAAAGCATTAGCTTGCTCGGCAGCGCAGCCATTTGTTTGATGTGGAATGACGGGGCTGAGTGCTTCTCTGATGAGCTGTTTGTCTTTTAGTTCATCATTTCAATCCTGCTGCGCACAGTGTGCAGCCATTTACAGGTTTGACTTTCCATACACTCTCCCAAAAAAGGACTGTTCACAAATGTGGCAGTCAGGTAACACACAGACATTTCTTGAGTCGTCAGCAGCATAGTTAATGGCTCCACAGTGTCCCAGGTAATAAGAAATGTGCCCTTCTGTAGGATTAAACTGCTTCAGTAACCTGTTGATGTTTAAGTCGTGCACAGTCTGCACTCATGATGATATGCTTTGCATGGCACTGCTATGTTCTTCTTTACTGTTCCATCAGTCAGTGATGTTGGTTTGATCTGTGTTGTTCTGCAGAGACAACTCCATGGAGGGTGAGTAGCTCTGTAAGTTTGGGTGAAACTGGTTTGTAAACTGGAGTGACATTATTAACAGGAATTTTGGGTCACTTCATTCCTTAATGTTGTCGACTTTTTGTCTAATATGCTAACTCCATTGGTTTGTTTGTTATTCTGAAGTCTAATATGGGTTCCTTTTTAAAGTACCATAGTCACCACTAAAACCAGTTATTGATGAGTCAGCATAAATACTTACCTTATCACACCTGACCTGCTGTTTAACTCAGTCAGGATTGAGTAACCTCCTGGGGCTAAAAGTTTTCCTTTTTTCCACCCTTTCAAACATTTCTGTTTGTAGAATGTTTGACCTTGGCCTCCAAAATATTACAGACAGAGAGTAAAGCATATAGGTGGAGTTTGAGCTGAGTTGAGGTAATAAGACTGTTACCTAGAGCAAAGCAGACAAAGTAGACAGACATACATGTAGTTCAGATGGTTTGAGAACAGTCAGGAAGCTGCTTGGCTAGAACACAATGTAATAACACAGTCGTTGCAGAAGCATTTAGCTGCTGCATATTTGGGCTGTTTTGATTATGTAATTTTCTTTTTATGGTGTTCTGCCTATTTTAGTCTTAAAAAGCGTTGGTGCACACATAATGCAGGACGTACTGAGAACAAGGGCACAAAACCTATGGTCGATTTAAAACACAGAAGAAGTGATAAACTTAGCTTACAAAACTATAAATTTCACCAGCACAAAATGGGTCTCAAGAAAGAAGCACTTGTATGAACAGATTCATACTTCAGTGTTAAATATGAGAATTTGTGTTTTTTACCATTTTTTTTCATACGTTACTGTTATGTACAAGCTACACTTGATTGGTTGACCAAGCGGCGACCTCCAGGGTTGAGAGACTCTTTCAGCCTGAACTTGTCAAAAACTGTAGTTTCAGAGATTCAATTGCCCCTCATAACAACGTCCAACTTTACAGCAAAAACAAACAGGTTTACGGCCTGCTACAAAACAAGGCTTTGGTCTCTGTCGTTAAATTCTGTCCTGTACAACTGTACAGGTGTTCAACTTTTATGCAAGTCACTCATTTAAATTTCATCAAGGCTTATGTTATGCATTATTAAGGGACTGGCTGCTTTGAGTGACAACTTTCAGTGAACATCCTACAAAGCATCAGCAACCAAGATAACCATAATTCATAATGCATGAAGCATTCTGTGGCAAATCTTCCTGGTAATATTTTCTGACCAATGAGAGAACAGCTTGCTCTCTTGTGGCATTTGTTTACAACTTCTGCTCGACTCTTAAATACTGCCGTTTGAATGCAACTGTATCAATTTAATCCCTGAATCAGAACAAAACAAACAGGCTGCAGGTCTGTAAATACTCAGGTAACTGCAGATCTGGACTAATGTGCACATGAATGGAAAATAAAAATTAGTGTGCATCAGTTCTTCAGAAATACACTGACTGTAGTGGTCCACAGTCTAACATACATGCAGGTTGGGCTAAATAGAGGCTGTAATACCTGTAGGTTTCAATGTGAGTGTTATTGCTTAATGCTTTGCGTTATTTATTGAGTGTAACCTGCCTTTTGCCCAGTGTGAGCTAGGACTGGCTGCAGCTCCCTGCAGTCCTCTAAAGGACAGGAGAGCAGAGCTGAATTGTTGGACGCAGACTAGAGTGCAGCAGGGGGACGGACAGACAGGCTCGGTGGAAGAAGTCAGGAGTCAGTAGAGCTGCTTAACATGCATGGGACGTGACTTAAACTCAAACTACAAGAGAGTTGTAGTATTTAATGATGCCGTGTGTTATCGTTAACTTTTAATTACATGTGTAAATTACATTGTAGTGTCTGATTAAAACGCAACAAGCTGGCCTTTTCCCCCGTGTCATTCTATGGAATATTTATACCAGTGAATAAAGTGTGCACCAGCATGCCGACACATAAAGTTGAGAAGGAAACTTGTGCAGAGATCTCCGATTCCCACTACAGACACTTGATCAGATGGACAAGTGACTTTCTTGGCTGCACTTCGCAAGCTACAAGTCACCTTCCTCTGCACTGCGAGCATCTGAGCAGATCAATCACAGCAAAACAGCACAAGCACAAGATCATTTTAATACCTTAACCCTGACTTCACAAGACGGAGTATCAGGAGAGAAAGCTGAGAGCTTTCCGTCTGATGTCATCTCAGTGAATACTCATGAAAAGATGCCCATCATACCTCACATTGTACACATGCTTACGTGTTCAACATAAAGACAGCCGGACTGTAGGAGTGGAAGTTGTTTGTTTTTTTTCAGAGGGAACAAAGTTGGTGCTGAAGTGATTTTTAGTGACCATAGTGAGTAAATGACGTATGTGTAAAGTGACAGTGAAGTTGGTGTTGGCTCTCTGTGTCACAGCTGAGGAAAGAAAGCTGCAAAAACTATGAGTCAGAGGCTTGAATATTTTAACAGCTGTGAGTGACAATTTGAGGAAATGAGGTGGGACAGTGAGTGTCAGGTTTTTGTGGGGTTGGTGCAGTAGGAGAGTGAAGTAAGTGGTTGTGGGACAAACTGTGAGAAATGACACAGAATGTTATTGATTTTCTGTCATATTGACACAAGTGTATATGGTGGTGGAGTATCCAGGGGCTTACAAGGGCCATTATTATGTTTTTTTGTGCACTGTGCTTTGTATCACAAGTATTTCAGACACAGAAGTGTTTAGGTGCTCCTTTTGGTTTCTAATAACTCCAGCTGCCTTTCAATGGCCATCTGGACGTCTGTGTTCTTCATTGTTCATTCTGAAAATGTCAATTTTCCTGTCGGATCTAGATGCTCAGGTACAATAGTGGTCAGTAAAGTGTGTATTGTAGTCATCCTTGTTGTGATGTAATGTGATGTGACATGTGTTTGACCAATCACAATCATCAGCACTACCAGTAGCCCCCGAAACTACCTGCTACCTGCACTGCAAGGCAGGATTTGGGGTTAGTAGATTAACATCTTGTTTAACAGTGTCATTTTAACTTTTATTTGTTTTTTTACATCACCATGGTAACTTAAGCTGCTCTCTTGACCTGCCCCAGATCAGTATTTAAAAGCACTGCCCACTGACCAATCAGAATAATCAATTTTCTTGAAAAATCATATCATAAAAGATGGTAAGAACATCTCTTATGGGGGCAAGAGACCCTTATTACTGAGTAGGACCTGCTCCTCTGCTGGAGTTTTGCATTGCAAGGGTTGCAGCCTAAAAAAAATATTACTTAAATTGTCCTAGTTTAAGAATTTAAGGGCTGATTGTGGTCTGAAAAGGAGATGAGCTGTAAAATTCTCATTACATTCTCATACAGCTCAACTCCTTTAGTGATGAAGCAGAAAGTTTGAAGTTATTTTAACTGCAGAAACTGCAGAAGGGATTTCTGCATTGGAGTTGAGGGGGCAGTTGAAGAAAACTTTGGGTGAAAAGGATTTGTTTTTTCATTATTTAGTCTTAAATGGAGACATGAAAGAAGACAGAGTGAGATTCAAGGCTTTATTTTCCTAGAAGATCATATCCAGCGTCAGAGTCACAGTAACCTTTTTATCGCCTTCATTCTTTGCCTCCATCCCTCTGGTTTGCATTAAATCCCACATTTAATTTTTTGACCATGACTCAGAGTTGAAAGCACCTGCTGCCACAAGATTTGCTTTCGGTACTGTGGAACCTGTAGGAGCCCATTCCCAACGCCGTCCACTGCTACACACATCATACCTGCAGCACAGACAACTCATCACAGTTAAGCATTGTAATATGCCTGATAAATGCACACACTCTTCGCTTTCACAGAGAAGAACACAGTGTCCCTCACTACTCATAAAGATCCATGACTGCTGCACAGATTGTGACGAGTAATTACACTCACAAATGAGACGTGTGACAGATTTCCTGATGACCACAGATTTGATAAGTAATCGGTGAAGAGTTGTGACACACACATAAACAGGCCTGACAGAGTATCACACTGTCTAGCTTAAAGTCTTATTACTGCTCATACAGAGTGCTGTAACCCCAGTGTGAAGCCCCCACACTTTGGGGGTTTGTCTTAACATGTGTGGACAAAACAATGTGGAGGAGGAATATGCTAGTTTTAATCCCTCTGTGCATGTGTTTGTGCATGTTTGTGTATGTGTGTGTGTGTTTGTGTGCATGCCTGTATGTCTGTCTGTGGCTTGGATGAAATAAACTCTGCTCCTTCTCCTCTCTGATTTATACTGATGTATCGGGACAATTAGCAGGACATGTTGAGCAGAGTGACTGTGGCTCGGAGATGAGCCTCTGAGGGCAGCAGGGTGAACGAGGGCACAGTGTTATGTAAAGCATCATTCACAACAGGCTGTGAAATTATGAAAAAACATGACACAAAGAAAAGAATACATGGTTCCTTCTTATGAGTGTAAAAAATACCCTGAAGCCCATCAGAATGGATTTTTCTCTAAATGGGTGCAGTTATACACCAAAACCACCACTCTGCCAGATTGCCTAGCTGCAATAGCTGCATTTTTTTTTCCTTTTTCAGAGGAATATCTGGAAAGAACAAGAAAAATACACACTTTTGTTTCTACTTAATTAACTTTTTTTATAACTTTAAAATTTAACACTAGTCAGTTTTAGCTATACCACCAAAAACCACAATTGTATCTCAAGGGTCTCAACAATCTGGACAGCAAACAACACCTTCTATCAGACCTGTGAACCCTCCTGTTTTTCCCAGGATGCTTCAGGATTTTTCTCATCTCTCCAACTGTCCTCCCATGTAAATATCTTCCAGCAAATTTGTCATAATTTTAACTTTTCCATAAGAAGAAGAAGAAGAAGAAGAAGAAGAAGAAGAAGAAGAAGAAGAAGAAGAAGAAGAAGAAGAAGAAGCATGAGGAGGAGGAGGATTTGTGCAAGTATCTCATTCAATAGAGGTTTACCTGTAGACAGTGAAGAATAATGTCGGTCAAAGTCTGTATCAGAAAAAAGGCAAAAGCAAAAAGAAGTCCCACCACCCTTAAAACTGTCTCCCTGTGTGACGGCCCAGGGAGAGGTACTGGAAAATGTTCCTTTCTTTAAAATCCCAATATAAATCCATCCATTTTCTATACCGCTCAATCCTCTGCAGGGTCGCGGGGGGGGGTGGCTGGAGCCTATCCCAGCTGACTTAGGGCGAAGGCAGGGGACACCCTGGACAGGTAGCCAGTCCATTGCAGGGCACACATAGACGTACAACCAACCAAGCACGCTCACATTCACACCTATGGGCAATTTAGAATGATCAATTAACCTCAGCATGTTTTTGGACTGTGGGAGTACCCGGTGAGAACCCACCCTAACCCATGCAAACTCCACACAGAAGAATCCCAGGCGCCCTAACCGGGACACGAATCAGGGACCTTCTAGCTGTGAGGCGCCGCTGCTAACCACCGAGCCACCGTGCAGCCCCCCAATATAAATGTCTACATTATCGCTCACTTAAAAAAAAGGAAAAAGTCTAATAGATGTAGACGAATAGAGAGCATATAAAGAAATGATCATTGGATGATTAAGCATAGACCTTATTTGGACTGAAAGTTAATAATTGAAAGTGTCAAAAGAAAGTTATGACATCCACCATCATAAAGCTCATGTTTAGGCTTCTCTTGAGGATTTGTCAGTGATTGTGATGCCAATAATATGATCTTAAACTACACCAACACCAACTGTCTTGGTTAGGGATGTATCCATGTACTGTTAGATGTTATTAGCTCATCTCTGGTCCTCTGTGCTATGTTCCGTTTTTGCAAATTCATTTACTTAAAATCACTAAAGACAGTATAAATCCATACTATAGACATCTTGTTCATTAATTGTCCAGACATTTATTTTCTGGATTCTCCTCTGGTGAAAGGATCCAGGCTTTCTGCTTGTTATTGAAAGGATGTAATTGCCCCTTTATGTTCCTGGGGGAGCCACTTTGTGTTTAACCCCTCTGCTGCCCCTGAAGACTCAGCTCTGAAGCTAAACGGCTGCCTCAGCTCAAACCCCCCTGTGGATCAGTCTGTGGGACAGAAACTTTAATAACATCCAATTTGCCTGCTTTGCGTTTTGCCAGAAGCATGAAGGAATTAATTGATTAAAAAGTAACTCTGCCAAGATCAGCATCTAGGGAAGAAGAACATCTTCAAAGTCCTGGACTGTAATTTATTAAAGAGCAAGCCAGAACTGTTGGAGAAGCATCACAGCCAGCTGGAACCAAAAACTAGCTGCACAGTTACGTCTTAAGTTTTTTCCACTCCTGTCTGACCTTGTGAAAAATCTCAGTGGGAAGCCCTCTGCTGTTTGGACAGCTGTGAAAAGATCTAATCTGTGTTTCAGGATCAGGTTTTGCTTACAGTGTAAGTCCTGCCCATATATGAGGCATTGAGCTCTGCTCCCCTTCTCCTGATGACCCATGATCTTCGCTGAGATATGTGCTGTCAGCAGAGTTTTCCAAACAATACCTGCCTGCCATGTCTGTGTGCACTGCATGATCCGGAGGGCCCGTCCTCAGCTCCTGACAGACTCCTTCAGCTGGAGACTGTCCAGACCCTGCAGCCTGCTCCTGAGCTGCTGTCCTGCTCTCTTGTAATGCTATTTTAAAACCTCTGCTCCCCTCACCGCACAGGACTTAATGCATTTTGGGAAACAGACAGAGATATTCTGCCTCTGAGTGACTTATGCAACAGGTAACACTGAGGTGTTTACATTTTTGGAGATTACCTCCGTTCATTTCACCAAGGTTTCACGCAGTCAATGTGGAGATTCCAAAAAAAACTATATAGAATATGATTGTGAATTTTTGGCCTTTTTTAAAATGTATTTTAATATTTAAGCTAAGCAAAAATGTCTCACTGATTGTTTTCAAATTGATGGTTTGAATAATGATAGAAATTAAAGTTCTATATTAACCAGATGAACCGGGGATAAACAAACCATCATTAGATTATTGAGATTTCCACATTAAAATGTCTAAAATGAGTGAGGAAGGAATTTGACAAATCTAAATGAACAAAACGTGAATAAAACTTCAATATGTAATCATGTTAAAACATTCTGTCCGAGTCAGTCAGATTTGGTTGTTGGTTGTTTAATAGAAAAATAAACAAATCCCATGATCCTTCACTACTTCGATAACGTCATCAAACTGCATTCTTTGTTTTTACTGTTTTAATAGATTGACCTCTAGCGGCAAAAAATTAGACACACAAACTCCCCTCATGAATATTTGCACATTATCACATTTGGACAGAAGGCTGGTGGGAAGGTGGAATTCTGCTTCTTATTCCAGTGAAATACACAGCTA
>JAPZDZ010000025.1:23974870-23997709 GCA_029783805.1 Acanthurus tennentii | reverse complement strand
TTAACATTTGTGTAAGCGTTGAACCCCTTCTCTTCTGTTTCCATTGGATACCCTGGTGGTAATGAAACAAAAACCAACAGGGCCATAAAAAGGCTCTCTGTGACACTAGATACTTAGCAAATCTCTAACACTGAGTCAAAAGGACTGGTGATTTATTTAATAGGCAAGCAAGAATGAAGACAGAATAGGTTGTCTATGCAGCACTCCTGAATGAATATAAAATGAACTTACACAGTACACATTAGATATGTGGACACCAGAGATTACTGTTGTCCTTAAGTTTGCTTAGTCCATTGTCATTATGATATGACACCATACAAAGGCATTCTGAACTAACAAAAATAGTTTAAGACAAAATAAAAATAAACCTGAGTAATCATGTAAACCATTACTGGTACCTAACTCTATCAGACACAATTAGAAAAGTACTTTGTTAGAGGAGAAAGATAATAAGGAAGTTGGTCTTCAGCCAAGAGGTTGGAACCAGATGATCTCTAATCAAAGCAAGCCTGTCTGTGTCAACACAGAGCTGTTTAATCGCTGCATCCTAGCTGCCTATCCTCTCCTCTCCTGGCCCAGTTTAAACAATAGCATGGATTAACTGTTCTTCCCTTTTACTGGCAGCAGGCAACAGTAACCAGGACAGCTATTAAGGACCCCTTTGGCTGCTCTCTAGAGACACAATTCTGATGCCCTCGTGGTGCAGACGCAAAGGCCTGCCAAACAGCTCCGCAGGGCACAAATAGGTTGATATGATTCATTGATGGCTATTTGCACACAGGAAGGCTTTTGTAAGTCAAGGGCTTTCCATCAACTAAAGGATGCCTAAAGCATGTCAAATTGAACCCCATAACACAAGCTTTAAACTGTCCTTGTGTCGGATGGTACATTAAGGTTAACATCACCCTCTCTCATGAAAGTACTTATTTTCATTTACTGCACAAGACACATTATACTGCATTCACAAAATTTCTGTGAGAAAAAAATGCAAAGGCAAGGCATGTGGGTCTTAGTTGTATCATTAAGATTGTCTTCATTTTTATCCGTCAGATATAACTAAGAATACGTGCCTGTTTTGGCTACAAGTAAGTCAATCAGATAAAGATGACTTTGCTCATATGGAATGGCCACTTGCAAAACAAAAAGGAGACCTTTCTATGGCATGGGCTGCTCATGTGCAAACAATAAGCACTTTCACTTCATTACACTCATTTTCAGAGTAACAAACATACAAGGCTAAAAGCTTTGACCGCAGCATCACACAAGCCCCACAACAGCCAATGCAACACTTTACTAAACAGCCCAGGAGAGCTGAGAAAAAAAAAAAAAAAAAAAAAAACCCAAAAAAAATGCATTACCAGACTTGAACAGAATTACCAGAGAGTGACCACCAATGGCTCCAAAAAGTCCTATCAGAACAACAGCAGTGGACTGTGGCTATATAGCACAACCAAAAGTAAGACCTAAACAATTACTTCTTTCAGTTCCTGTAAGTGCATCGCTCACAACAGGCAACTGATAGAAAACACAGACTGTTAGGGCCACTTAACAGCTCTGCACAGCACAATAAAGTGTAGTGCTGCATATGGACAGTTATTATCAATAAATCTGAGTGCAGGGTGGCAAACAGCCTCCTAGCACACCCAGTGCATATGGTGGTGTACTACAAATTCCATGTAATGGAAAGGGCATAATATCAGCTCAGCACAGCTCATAGGGTACAGTTTGACTAGATGTTCTAGGGATACTACAAACCCTGTACATAAAATATTCTCTAAACCATCTGTAGTTGCACTAAAATAAAATAAATAAATAATATTTAATTAAATAATACTACAAAAAGAGATACTAGATAACTTTCACATCACTAATATAACAGAAAAACATCTAAAATTATAATTAATTAATAACGTGATTAAAGTAAAACTATTTTTATGTTTGAGTGCTGAAATTTAGTTAAGATTACTCACAGCCTGAGGAAAGGAGCTGGCCTATAGTCTGATGCAATGGCATCAATACTTTTGTATCTCTTGGTAAAAAGCAGCAGATTAAAGAGTTACCTTTCAAAACTTGTAGGAATTGTACTTTTCATTGGCATAAATGTGATCCACTGCACTGCACAAGAAAGTAAGTTCTCTTTAATACTAGTTGGGCTGTGACTTTTGTTGTTTCATTTTCCCAATGGCAATAAAAAGCACCATGAGTTAGAACATTTTTTTTTTACTGGTGTTTTACCTGCATGCAAATGATCACAGCACACATTGCCAAAATGCCCTATCAGTTAACATATGGCTGGCTGTTAGATAGCAATGATTTACTAAAGAAATAACTTTTTTTTAAGAGGAGTCCAACACATTGCTCATACCACAAAGCACCAACTTCTGCCACAATACTTCATCATGTCTAGCAAATTCCAAAATAAACATGAGGGTAAAACAGCATCATTAACATTTTTTAGCAAAATATTCTCCAATCTGGCTCCCACATAAACACTGAATCTGTCAGCCTATTAGTGTAGTGTTTCCTCCGCCCCATATGTGTATCCAACTGGACAAAGAGTCTACTACAGGTGGTATATATGTGGTTATTTACGCAGTTGAATTACTCAGTGTTGTGGTTGATCAACCTCAGTGTTTTGATTTGGGAAAATGATGATCGACCTTCGTAATTTTTTGTCATTTTTAAAAAACTGTACATGACTTACAATATTAGTTTAAGGCAACCCCTGGTTTCCTCCAGGGAAATTGACTAGTTTGTTCAAACACAAGCACATAGCTTGAGGCCTGATGGGATGGATCTATGAGATCATGTGATCATGTTGCTGCTATCACCTTAAAGGAAAGAATATTCGTACAATATTATTTTTATTGTGGTTTTAAAAGAAAAATTCCAGTGCCCGCTTGGCTGTAATGTAATGTTGTAATGTTATATTCTTACCACTTGGTTTCAAAGTGGCACTAGTGTATGAAGTATTATATACACAGAAATTCTGGAATTTTTGCCCATATTGCATAGAAATTACAAAACAATAAATATCCAGACATTACAACTACCAACACTGTCATTTTTTTTATTATATATGTTCATATTATTTTATTTAATATTATTATCTATTTTTAAATTAAGCTAAGCTTTAGACAGTGTGCTATGATTCTTCTTTTCATCAGCATAAAGCATAGTTTTTCATCAATGTTTTGGAATGTGCATCTGTCAAACTACTTGCTGGTACTCATATAACTGATATAAGCTTATAAAATAGATAAGCTCAGAAGCAATCGATTCCAATTGATTGGACAAATTGGAGCCTGTTTTGAACCTGCAATCAATTCATAATTTCCATCCCTGGTGGTGACCTCCTTTACCTCCATGTGTCATAATTCTCCTGCTTTGTACTCTGGATTATTCACATATCCCCCACAGTTCATATCTGCAGGAACATTACCTTCTGCCATCATCATAAACAGAGAGTGCATCTTGCAAAAAGTACAATCTGTGGTTTAAACAACAGCTATTGAGCTCACAGGGACTTTTGGTTGCAGACATCATGGAGCACAGTTTAATATATAATTATTTGCATATACAACCTAAACTGTAATAATATATAGCTAGTTTTCTACAGACAAACGTTTTGCCCCTCCATGCAACCTACATTATTGAATTATGTGTCTGGTCTTGGTCCCTAAATAGCAGTATTCCTTGAGCACAAAGTTTATTCATAATTGGCAACTGTTTAAACACTATAAAGCACTACTACAAAGCAATATTTAGCCCTAGGCTAGGGTCAGAAGGTGTGGGTATGTATGAGTTTGAATTTGTAAGTGTAAACTTCAAAGAGAAAATAACCACAGTTTCCTCATTGCCTCTGCAGCACTTAAGTTTGTGAGAACCAGAACCAAAAAAAAGGGAAGGCAATAATATGTAGTTGACTGCCTTTGAAAGCATTTTCTACATGCATAGACAATTACGAGACCAATTTTAGACTCCCTGAGGATTAACACCACATGAACAAGCACACGGCCGAAAAACAAGCTTAACTGGGCTCATCTCATTATTCAGTTCAAGAGCTAGACTTAGCCCATGTTTATGCCATCATTGAAGGTATCTGGTGTGAAAGATAGCATATCAGTCATTAGAGCTCAAGACTAACTTTCTTCACTTGTAGCAACCGTGCTTATTTAGCTAAATTTACGAGCCCCAGCATAAAATTAAGGAGCATCGCTGGAATCATGCAATGCAAGACATTTATATTTTTCCATCTTGACTGTACAACACTTCATCTTTCCTGTCTTTAGCCAGATCAGGCCTCACTGGTAAACATGTGTAGCAACAACAACCGCATATCCACTGAGGAATTAGCTGCACTATCCCTACAAATAGTCAAAATGTGACTAAATGTTCACTGTCTGGAGCCCTGGACATGGAAGAACACATAACCTGTCTTTCTGCACTCTGTCAGCCTTCACAGAAAATCAATGAGGCAGTTAATTCAATGCAACGGGACACCTACAGACATCAGTACCAGTAGGCCTGACCTTGTAGCACATGGCCTACAGCAGCCTGCAAAATGATCAGTGTCAAGTATTACTGGCAGAACACTGCTACTGGAATATACAGCTTTATTTTAAATGAGTCCCAACTATGCATGTTCTGTTGCGAATGGCCCTGGTAACTAGCACCTGCTACCAGTCAAATGCAGGTAAATTTGTGAAGTGGCTAAAGTTGTTTAACCTTCCAGCTATGGCCATGGGCAAACAAAGGTGGGATTGAAAAAACAATTTAATGGCTCTCAGCAAAAGTCAACTCTATTGTCAGACATGTAGTCAGAAAGGCCACTGCGAGCACTAGGAGAAATCAATAAATAATGCCAGCCTGCTCACCCGTTTTAATATGGGGAAGGCAATGTGTGACCGTAACAAGGTGAACATGCTTCAAAAAGTTATGACAGAATCAAAAGAAATGTTATCAAACCTCTACTGTGCTGCAGGCCATTACCAGTCAATTATCTGTGCAGTGAGCCATATCACTGGCAGCAAGGAGGCTAGACAACAGCCTGGTGAACCTAGCAATATCAGCACAATTATTAATGAAAGTTTTGCAGCTGAAGTGGTCATGCAGAAGATAACTGCGAAAAGATAAGCAATTTTGAGTTCAGCTAGCTTGGGTTTGGCCATTTGTCAAATGAAAACATTTTCAATGCAGTATAAAGTCAATGCATTAATGTCAGTGTCACTTTTCATGACCCATAAACCCCCAGCCCGGACCATGCAGAACATTGAAAAAGGTTGGTGGGTAGCTAACTGTCAAAACATTACAGTTATTGTAATGCATAATAGTTCTGATTATTGAAAAGCTATAGTACTTAGCATTAATACAGAGACAGTGCATGTTTGTATGTGTGTGGTAGACTGTAATAGTTCTGAGTTTGTTCAAGTTCATTCTGGGTTTACAGTGCACTATCATTTGAAGGTGTGTATTTTTTTCTGCATTTAAGTCTGTGTGAGTGTAAGAGTGAGTGTGTGTGTGTGTGTGTGTGTGTGTGTGTGTGTGTGTTTGTGTGTTGGAAGTGTGAGAAAAACAAAAATGAAAAATCATAAATGAATAAATATCAAAATTATATTTTTTATGTTATATATATGTAGAAGTTATTTCTTTCCTCAAAAAGAAAAAAATGCAGAAATGTTAGTTAAACAAACTGTGATTTTTAAATGGTGGCAGTTAATAGCATTACAACTATGCTGTACTGCACAGGAGACACTGTTGAGTTACCTCTGGGTCTAGCCATGGTTGTCTTGAATTGAGTGTAGGGCTTCATATTGTAGCGCAAAATGAGCCCACAGTGATTAAAAATGTGACAGATGCAAAAAATGTCCAGAAACTGCTTGGGATTCATAAGGTTAAAAAATGTGAGTAGCTGTAAGAATTTAGAATACATCAGCAACTTTGGACGATGGAAGAAAAAATTAATTCAAACTTTGGCCTAGGCACATGATTGTCCACTGTTTTGGATAGAAACTATCTGTACACAAAACGGGCCATGGTGAACGTGTGTTCCAGCTCTGTAAGCAAACTAACAGCCAAGGTGTCACAGCAAGGTGTGACAAAAATGTGTGAAACAGGTGCTGGTCATATTGCCAACCTCATTACACCACAGTGTTAAAGGTGGTTTAATATGACTTTGATGAATATATCCTGTGTGGTTTGATGCCACAAGCCTCTGTTCAGATGCAAACACAAGCTTTTTGGGTGATAAGACAGTTGATAGGAGGACTGGATGCTGAGTTGGTGCCAAGGGCTACATGCCTGGTCCATTCAACTTAAAACAATCAATGGATCATGCAAATAAATACCAACCCTGCCTGTGTGAATGCACTAGACTTTCATAAATGGGCTGAATCAAAGATCTAGCTCACATCCTGTCTGGTGGCACTGCACTGTAACTCTCTGCCATTTTCTAATTAACAGTGTGACTCATTTCATTACTTTAGCATCATTCATCAGCCTACATTTATTGCATACCTACGGCTGGAGCATCATACTCATCACCCAGCAGTATTTCCGGAGCAGAGTATGCCAGAGATCCACAACTGGTTGTCAGCTTTTTCCCCGGCTGAAATTTGTTACTGAATCCAAAGTCAGTGAGCTTGACCAGCCCTTGTTTCTCGAAGAACACCACATTCTCTGGCTTGAGGTCCCTGTGCACCACATGTAGCCGGTGGCAGTAGGAGATAGCATGGACAATCTGGGCAAAGTATTTCTTAGCCAACTCTTCATTCAGACCTTCCTCATGTTTCATGATGTAGTCAAACATATCCCCTCCATCACCTAGTTCCAAAATGAGGTAAAGCTTAGTCTGAGTATCTATCACTTCATAAAGGCGAACAATGTTGGGGTGCTGGACCAGCTTCATACAACGCACTTCCTGAAAAAGGTGCCCTGTAGCCACTGTGTCAAGCTTAGTCTTGTCAATAACCTTCACCGCCACTTTCTCCCCTGTAAAGACGTGGCGTGCTAGCTTAACAACGGCAAAGTGGCCACGGCCCAGCGTCTTGTCCAGGTCATAGAGGCCAGCTATCTTGCCATCATAGCCTCGCTTGAAGCCTGCCATAGCTGGAGAGGGAGATGGGGAGAAGGGATCCCCCACTGTTGGCAGGGGAAAGTTGGCTGAGTCCTGTGGGTCCAGCTTAGTTCAATTCATCAATGGCTAAAGGAGAAACCCATGGCTCCAGCTTCCTAAAAGACATTTGACACACAAATTATAGGTCTGAATAAACATTGATTACATAATGCAGTCATAGTTGATCATTACATTGAGAGTGATTTAAATGAGCCGAAATAAAATTTGATACATTTCCATGTTCACCTCATTGTAATATCTGACTCACATACCTGCCCCCTCCAGTACTATAATAGAAGCGTTGAGCAGAATTATTTTCGGATATATCACAGAAGGAAAGATGTTCTTTTTAGCGCACTAAACAAAGGTTGTTAGAGCAATAATAACAGTTACGTTACCTCATTAAAACTTCAAAGTTATAGCTCCAGCTAGCTGGATATTCGGAGGAGGCATTGGGCTTGTTTTGACAGGATGGTTGCTGCACTAACGCTTGCTCATTTATCCTACTGTGCTGCCTCGTGCTGCTACGATGAATTACGCAAAACTTTGCCAAAACCATAATAAAAGGCTTCCAATTAAAGCGTGTGAAGCCAGCTGTTTATGCTACCACAGCTGAGTTTGACAGACGAGTCCGGGAGTCAGCTATATAACGGGCCCAGTGGTAGCACAAACAACTAACGTTAGCCTAACATTACCAAGGGGCTAGCTCGTTGTTCATTGATTGATCAGCGTTAGCTTTCTGACTGACTAACGTTAACTGCTATGACTGAATGCCGCCCACTCACACCAAACCCACCCAACGACAAAGTACACACAAACACATTAAGACGTATGACAGAGCCCTGGTCTTACAGGTACACAGGTGCTGCTTTAAATATCACACAGCTAGCCATAGTTAGCATGTAGCAGGCTAAAGTTACTACGGCTTGCCCAGCTCACCTCTCCAGCTTCTCCTCCGTAAACATAAAGCCCCGACTCCGGTCTTTACCGGGTGTCTTGGATCTTTCGGCTGCTCTCCAGTGAGTCTTATCACAAATTATGAGAGAAGACGAGGGTGGTACCGCCTCTTCGAGACGACTGCGGCACTCAGGAGGTGCCTATGCCCAGGGTTCATCCGTAAAACGAGGCATTGCATCGTTGGCAACGGCAGCCCTAGTCGGAATCGTTGTATCCTCCCAGCCGAGGCGGTGGGGCTGTTATGCTACCTTCACTTACGGAGAAAAGTGTCGAGCTTTTCGAAACGCACAGACTTTTGCCATGGTAACCATACAACATTATACACATGTGCAATATTTTTTCTCACATTAAATAGATTTACGTTACTAATTTTAATTAAATTACTGACAAACTTTTACCTTACTACAGACATTTACAATTAACTAAATAGTAAGTTAAAAAAAACAACATTTTATACAAATATTGTTTCATTTGACTATTTTTGTTTTTATCCGGCTAAGAGGCGCTTACCTGACGTGCAAGTTATCCACATTTACGATTTTATACTCAGAGTCACGTCCTTACGAGTAACACGTGAAGGCAGCATAAGAGCATCACCAACCGCATTTGACTCTGACGTCAAAGTCTTTTGATTGGGAAAGGCTGGCGAAAAATTACTCTGTTTACATAACAGTGATCAGTGTGGGGCAAAATAAGTGTCTAATTGATAAAGGAATGGTAGTTCGGGCTCAATGAGAAGATTTAGTTCTAAGTTTAAATTGATGTGTTTTAAGATATCTAAAGCAAGACGTCCTGTAAGCTACGTCGCCCAAATAGCCTGTAATTCCACTGAAGGCGAAAACGTTGGTTGACGTGGTGACCATTATTAAATTACCTGTGTTGCATATTGCAAGATTTACACAGGCTTCATTTTTATGGGATGGATTGATTGCCTGTTAGTGTTGTCTGGACTTCAGTGACATCTAGTGACGGGTAAAAGACCTTTTGTTTCGACCTTTCCTGGACTTACCCAAATATGTTCCTTCCCTCATTGAGTGTTTACTGTAACTTAAAAAGAAAATGTGTGGTCGTGGGCAAAAGCATCACTGGTTTCTCCACAGAGAAGTGAAAAAATAAGATATTTAAACATTCTCTCATGTCTAAGTTGCCCATAGGGCAACTGTTCCTGTATGGTGTAACTGTTTCTGTTTCGCTTTCTCACAGAAGTAATATGCTTCCTCGCCACAGCTTGTACCTTCACTTAAGCATTACATCATGAAGTATCACTCGAATAAATGAAAAGAACCTGAATAATTGGTTGAAAAAAACACAACAAATGCAGGTGCTTCCATACAGTATTTGTGATAAAACCCTATCTGGATTTGTTAAGTCTTAAAATAAAACAAGGCAAATAACACAGTGTGTAGCAGTTGGAAATCTTAGAGTGATGGTCTTCTTTTAAGTAGGGCACTTGAAGAGTCAAGGAGCTTAAAGCTGTTCTGGAAGCCTGTTGTGATCCTACACATTAAATCAAGGGGTTTCTATCAGAGTATGAAAGACACAGATGGCACATGGTGACCTGAGCCTTCATTATATAAGTGATGTCTTTTATATTTATGTATACTGACACTGAAGTAGAAGTAAAAGAAAATGTGATGCTTGCTTTTCTTATTTCCAACTCAAGGTGGGAGTGTTGCTTTGTAATTGAAATGTGGCAGCACTGTGTACTTACACTGTCACAAGCAGGAATTTGATTTACTTCTCCCTCTATATTTATAAGAGTTTGAGGAAGTCTTTAATTGGTCTAGATGTATTTTTTGTTGTTATTTTTGGGGTCAGTTTTGTTTGTTATGTGTCACTTATTGTATTGCATTATGGATCTACAATCCATGTACATTTTTATTAATATATGCACTCTGCAAACATGTTCCATCTGTTAAGACAATTAACCTCTATTGTTAAAGGAAAAGATTTCCATGATATTTATAATCCCTATAGAGGAATTATTGAAGATGTTTATTTATAGCTGAATTTACCTCATCTTTGACTGCATCAGTTTGTTAGTTTAACTAATCAAATATCCAAATACCTCATCAAAATATTAACAGTATGACTGTCTTACAGACTAAAGGATATTAAGAGGAGTAAAAGTGTAAATAATGAAATTATTGTTGGCTGAATTTCATTTAGCTGCCTCAGTTTTAGGCTTTCTGATTACATTGCACTGTTTTCCAAAAATTATTGTATGTGTTTTTTTGTCTTTTTTTTGTAATGAATGTAGTTTTAAAACATTGGAGTGCACATAGGGACTTCAAAGCAGTTGGTAAATCTGTTGTATTTGTTGCAAAAAAGAAAAAAAAACATTAACCAATTTGCAGATCAACTTACACATAAATTTATGAACCCTTTTAAAGATCACTGTAGCTCTTTTAACCCTTTAACTTGTGAGTCCATGTACATTTTCTGGCCATATTTTATTTGAGGGCAGTTATGCCTCCCAGGGCTGCTGTTCTGAGGAATACTGCCATCCACCCTCATAGATCTTCCTTTTTCCACCGCTCAGAAGGGTTAAGGTCAGGGGGATGATGTTGGCCACACTGTGATTTTTTTCTCCCATATGCCCATAGCAACCAAGAGCCAATATGCTTTTTTGCAGCATGCAGTACAATTATTCCTTTTATTCCATGGCAGAAAAAGGTTGGTAGGAAACTCCATATATAACTCTCATTTTGACAGTCGGGAACCCTACAGGGATTTATGATTTCACCACCCAATTACAAGCTCAAAACATCACTCCAATACATCCTTAGTGAGGCTGGATTTTTTGGGGGGAATAAGGCAGCCATGCACAGACCATCTAGTACTCTCTGTCTGGACCATCAATAGAAAAAGAGTTTAAAAATTAATCTTCAACTATTTCTAAGCCCACTGAAACAGTTTTTTTCTCAAGAACGCTGGTTAATAGTCACTTTCAGCTTTATGCACGCAGCAAGTCTCTGGAGGATTCTGCATCAAGAGGTTCTTGGGATTTTGGACGAAAGCAGCCTAAAATACCTGTTTGCTACTTGACAATGGCTACCCTTTAGCCTGTTGTTTTCAGCTTGTTTTCATGCCCTTTGCAAAACATTGCGCTGTTTCACCCTTTCATCATCTTATAGATCTTTGTTCCTTCTCAAATTGCATGAGAACTCAAAGCTAAGTACTGTGGAACAACCTTTTTAAGTGGAGTTCCCTCTGTAAATATCCCCTGGCAAACTGACGGACACACTAGACCTAGAACTTATTTAATAAAGACAGGAAAATTCAGACAGGTACAAATTTTAGCAGAAAAAAACTAAAATTTTACAGCAACTTCTCAAAAAGACAACTCTATAATGATTAGTTACCCAATGGCCAATTAGTTATGACATTAAAAGAGTTTATTTTGATCACACATATTCTGTTTAAGGTATAGACATACTTTTAGCAGGGTTAAACTGTCAAGGAGTTAATTAATTAAATTAATTAAAATTGGAGTATTGCTATTTTTACTAACATAAATGACCCTAATATTCATTTTTGACTGTGTCAGATAAATATTCACAAAAGTCGATAAATCAATTGCACATGTAGAGGTCGAGTGTCATCGCGAGATCTAAACGCGGGATTTCCCTCGGCGGTAGGTGGAGACTGGACACAGCAGAGTGGAGTCGGTATCCAGGCAGCTGTTCTCTCTCTGCCTGTCTGACAGCTAGGCTAGCCCGTAAACAACACCAAAAGGACCTGGTTGTCTCTCGGAGAATATAATAACTGAACAAGCCGTTGTTTTAACTTGTAGTCTCTGTATCTGCCGGTTGTATTCTTCTTATTTCCATCAGCTACATGTCTTGTGTTCCTGTTCAGGACCGTCTGCAATATACTGAGGCACCGATGGTGCCTAAATGAGCTAACCTCTCAACTGTCTTCAAAGACAAAAGCAACATTTTCACTGAGACCCGAGGTAAGATCTGTTGTGCACATAATGGCTTTCACTTGTTTTGGTTGACTGAAAGATGTTGTATCGATACAGTTTTTTTAGTCTGACTGTCACAGGGCTTTGCCTTTGCAGGTGTGTTGGTAGATCTCAGAGATGAGTGTGTTCTACCTCGTAAGAAAGAAGCTTCCAGCAGACTAACAGTTATAGTTTAACGCAGATCATAGATGTTTTTATAAACATGCCAGATCTTCCCCAGTTTCTTTTAAAATTATCCAATTCACAGTTATGTTATTTGACTTTTTTTAGTGTTGTAAATATACACCTGAAAAAACTGAATATACTTAAAATCAATTCGTGATGAATGAATGAATTAGTAGCCTGTTTGAAGCTCGAAAGTGCCTGTATTTTCTGTTTCCAAATATTTATAGACATGTGGAATATATGGAATGTGAACACAAAATTTTCAGAAATTTGAATCCAGTTCAACTCATCTTCAAATATATTCAAACTACTTTAAACACGCAGTCCGTTTTTACATTAAAGGTGTAGGCTGTGATAAGGTGGTTATTTTAACGGGTTAAATTAGAGCTGACATTTAGTCAGTGATATTTTAAGGCAAACATCATTAAAATGAACAATGCTGTTCTCAAAGAAAAGTAATAAATAAGAAATTACCACTTAAAATACTACTTTGTTATATTATTTGATTAAACAACTAGTGTGTACCCCGAATGCTCTATGATTAACGCGCACAAATTTGCGACAAATTGCTTTTGCTGTGCTCATTTTGCTTTGGTGTGCTGCTGCATTGCAACTGAACAGTTTGAGCAAATAAAAACAGCTTAACTCTTTTATATGTTGTTAAACACCAACATGTCTTTGTTTTTTCCACAATGATGACATCAATGCCGTGAAAATGAAAATACCATGATGCTGCTTGCGTGTTATTGATAGTACATCAGCTCAGAGACAAAATGTTATGTCATGTCTTTGGAGTTTCTTCCAATTTTCTAGAGGGGTCTTTGACTCTAGTAACAGCTAAAGATATAAATAACATCCTGAAATCTCCTAAGATTAAGAATGCATTATTTAATATTGAAGCAGCATATGTGAACCCTACTGCCATTCAAAAGTGGGTCTTGACTCCAAAATTGAAAAAGATGTGGTCATTCAAAGGCAATGTGTATTTTGCATTTAATATGCTGGTTTCTTGAGTTTGATTGGCTGCACTGGCTCAGGTTAGGAAGTATTAATCATAAGTTCATTTGAATTCTTGTCATGTCTTGAATACGTCTTCACATGCAATTTGATATAATTTGTCAATTCCTTTTGTTTTCCAGTCCTTTTCTTTGTCTGAAATGAGTGGAGATGTTAACCAGGGTCTTGTGTTACAGACCCAGAGCTCTCCCCATTATACTCTCACTTTGATCTGCATTTCTTCTCTTGTCTGTGGGAATAATTCAAAGCCATTCTTTGCAAGTTTTCACAAAACTGAAATGCTGACTTGTGCAGGAAAAATGTGTTTGGATTACCCTCTGTGAACACTCTTTCACTTTCAAGGGAAAAATATGCTTGCAGTCTTATCTCTAAAATAACTGACATTCATGTGGTTCCACATCGAAGCAGAATTGACTTGCATGGTTTTTCAAAGGTGTCAAAGTGGATGCATTCACACAGTATGGGGTTCAGTATTTTTTTAGAAAGAGCTTATGCATTAGGGTAAATCTGGAAAGATGCTTTCACAAAGGTGCACATAAGCATGAGAGCAGAAAGCTATCCATCAAAAGCCTTTTTTTAAGAGACTTTTGGCAGAGCTAATGTGCATGTGTCCAGAATCTTTAGTCCTGTGTCTCAAACCAATGAAAGGACAGATTTATAGCACCATGGTGTCAGCAAGGACATAAAAGAAGTGCACCTTATAGTAAAGGTGCTCTGACCTGGATTTTGGGACTGATCACTAAGAGCAGTCTCAGTCCATGCAGACCATTAATGAAAATGCAGTTTATTAACTTTATTATTATCTCTAGTTGTACCTGGTTATTAGTGGCGTCATTTAAATGTCCTTAAAGCCAAACACCTGTTGAAGAAAAGAATAATTATGTTATTCTTTTGCTTGATTCAAAGAAATAGGTTTAAAACAAAAAGGTAAAGCTACCTGTGCTGTGTAGAAAACAGGGATAAGAAATAGTATACACACTTTATGGTACCAGAGTACATGGTAAAAAAAAAAAATTGTGTCAGTTTCAGTTGTCATAGTCTAGTTGTCAAAGCTTCCACTGCACCAATCAGTCACTGCTTGTATCTGGTTAGTTTTCTCTGTCAGAAGATTTCAGTTATAAACTGATGTTAAGTGTAAGTTCAGCTTTACAAGTGAAAATATTACAAGGATAAAAAACTAACTTCCCTAAGCTTGTTGATGGGAAACATCAGGTTCCTCACAGTGGAAGGGATACTCCCAAGCAAAGCTAGGCATCTATGTGCATAAGGTCTATGTTGGTACCCAAATGTGCAAACACATAAGTATACCCTTAAATCCAGTCAAGGCTTTAGCACTAAAACTTTTTTAAAGAACTTAAAAACAAATGTACATTAAATGAATTTTCTGATTGTCACAAAGTCGTTGTGAATTAATATGTAGATTAAGTATTTGAAGTATTTCTCAAAGTAATGATCTAGTCAGACAGATTCAAGCCTTTTGGGCACTTGCACTGTCTAAAGATTCAGGTTTCTGACAGACTTAATATTTTATTTGACCTGTCTGAAGTGTTGAGTATGAGGAGAATTCAGTTTCCAGGGACTTGCAGATTAAGATATACTGCCTAAAAGTAGTTATAAATATTATTTATTTTGTTATATTTTGGTCATCCATTTTAACCTCTTTAAATGCCACTGACGCCCTGGTGTGTCTGTCAAAAAAAAAGTCACAGAGTGCAGGAGATTAGTCGAACCAACATCACATCAAGCAGAAGCTTTTTAAGTGTGAGGGCAGGGTTTGAGGGAAAGCTATGCAAAATCTGCAAGTGAAATTAATAACTCATGCTTTCAAATAGAAAGGCCTCACTTTTGATTAATAATAGGAAAAGAACACCATAAGAGAGTAATTGTACAATTATGTGTTAACATGAAACAATTCTGTTAGCAAGGTTTGCACCAGCACTAAATCACCTCATGTACACAGAAGAAAACAGCACATACTCTGACAGCAAAGGCAACACATAAATATATGTTACAAGCCACAAACCCTGTTTAACTTGTCCACACAATGTTTGTAAATATCTATAAACCCAAGATGACAATGGCCATAATGCCAGACTTGACACTTTAAAATGCAGCACGCACACCAATGGATGATGTCATAGTGTGTTAACTATCAAAGGGATAGTTCACCCAAAATTGAAATTTCACACAATTTCTACTCACCACTCTGTTGATGGAGGCACTAGTGGCATTTTTCTAATCAACATAGCCCTTCTCGTGTTCTCCAAGGGAAAGAATTTCATGACATGCTGATTCAATGGAAGCCTAAGGTGACCACAGATTCACGTTTAAAAAAAACAACAGCCTAGGACCCACTTTCACGTTAGTGCACACATAGTTCAAAAACCCTAGAAAGACACGGGATCAGCAAGAACATGACACAGCTTCATCTGTGTGTCGAGTGTCTCGGAGGTCATTTGAACTATATGAGCGTTCTCTGGCAAGGAGGCTGCAGTGGATATTTTAGGAAAAAAACGGTGTGTTTATGGTGCTGTTTCGAGTCAAAATGGACGGTAAATTCTTCTGGACACTTGGATGACACCACACAGTGTGGAGGTGTCTTATGCTCTTCTTCTGTTTTTTTTTTTCCCATTCGCATCCATGGTTACATTTGGCTTCCATTGTATACGCATGGCGTGGAATTCTTTCCCTCAGTGCAACTCCAGAAGGGCTATGTGAATTAAAAATTTTAAAAGAGCCTCCATCAACACAATGATGAGGGAAAATTAAGTGTAATTTTGCTTTTAGGTGAACTATCCCTTCAAGACTTGTCCATAGTATAAATTCTGTTGTTTTCTCAATGTCCATGTGGGTCTGTGCAGACATGGGCCCATGGGTCCATGCTAATATTTGCAAGCACCTAATGTGCTACAAACAAAACTGTATGTGCGGTTTGTATATGTCCACATTCTGTTTGGTATATATCCACCTTTAAGATTAGCTTTGCATCAGAGGATGCTCAGAAATTTGCAAAAGATGGGAGCAGAAACTTAATATCTTCAAGTGTGCATCCAACTTTGCTATTCTATTTCTGTCCCTATCTGGAATACTGTTGTCTCGGGGCAGTGCTCAAGAACTGTGCTGCACTGAGGGTGCCCTTCTCACTTGTTCTTCTCTGTCTGTCACTTCGACACAAACACACATACAGTATGCAGATATCAGCCTCAGTTTCACCTGTGTCCCCTTGGAAAAAAGACAGTGAAATGTACTGTACACTTTTGGTCTTATATCTGCTGCGTTTCAGAAGGCATAGTAGGTCACTGTCAGAGCTTCACAGTCAATCAGATATTAATAACAATCATGATTTTGACTCTGAACTATTCAATGAGCATGACTGAGAGTAACACTGACATTTTAAATATGTACCCCACACATTGAAAACTGTGCTGCCTATCAAATCAACTTCCTAAACTCACAACTAGCCACCAGGGGGTGATCAAGATGTTTTACCTTTACTTTCGGGGTCATGCTGCTGCACGCGCACCCTGCAGCAGAAGTTTATAGTACAAGAACAACAACAGAGAGCAGACAAGAAAAGCAGAAATCAAAGGTCTGGAGCAGAAAGTGAAGAGCAGGTTTGAGATATTTTAGATATAGGGCGAGTTATGTCAAGAAAGAACTAATCATAAGCAAAGAGTGTACAAGACTTGTTTTTGCCTCGTAAAGTAACACAACAAACTTGTCCACCCTTCTGAAAAACAAACTGCAGAATCATAAAATCAGAAAGCCAGGAACCATAACCTCTTCTCCGCCTAATGTGACCTGACTGAATCCCAGTGCCCTTGTACAGTAACAACTCAGACACCCATATCAGTGACACTGTGCAGTGAGTCACTGTTGGTGAAAGCAGTGCTCTGTTTCCATTTTGGGTAAAAAATGTTTGTAAAATTAATATTTATGAATTCCAGTTTTGAAATGATGCAAATATTTGCACATTGGGAAGAATGTGGCAAAATAAAGGAGTAAAAGCAGTGCTCTTTTTTTTATGTGAAAATAAAATAAAAATATTTTGTCCCCATATTTGCTGAATATTTATGATTAAAAGTGGTTATGTCAATATGAGTCAAAATTATCGTAATAATCATTTTGGCCATATTGGCACAGCTCTAGTCACTGTTAGCAATAACATGTTGATGGACAAAATTGTTATTAAGTAGCAGGCTATCAATCAAGCGGGTAATCAGTCTCAGTTTGTAACAGGCGAGTAGTCAGTGATGTGTCTAACAAAGACCAGGGGCATTTCATTGCCACTCATTATGAAGCAACCAGTCTATTTTAACCACTGGACTGGATGGCATTGCTGCACTTATTTAGCAGAGCTGTGTGTGTTGGTACGTGTGTCAGTGTGTGCATGCGGTCTGTCTAAATGTGTTTGAGAAAGAGATGCAAAGTGAGAGAAAGGGTATGAGACTTGTCTTTGTACAGCCAGATAATGGCTGCTGGGCCATTAATTCTCCCTAGTGCCACACTGAGCTCCAAGCAGCTTGATCCAACCTGACAGGCCACATTTGGTCCAGGAATAAAGATGACAGCGAATAAGGACACATCATCACAGCAAGGAGAGATCAGCAATCAAGTGGCCGAAGAGAAAGGAAAGCAGGTGGAGGGAGGAAGAAAGGGGAGGGATACTATTGATATTCTGCTATTCTTTTTTAATTTCGCCTTTAAAAAGGCATGTTGGAGTTCACTGATTCAAAGGAGGAAGAAATTTAGATAAAAGAGGATGGGTTAACACTAGAGAGGGACTATTGTGAGCTGCCACAGTGCAGTGTTACTGCTGCCGCTCATTTTCCTCATCCCCCTAAGTCAGGATTCTCATTAAAATTCATTAGACTTTCCAGGCTGCCCCACACTGCCTTTTACATCATCATTGGGGTGCTTATCATCTCCAGAGCAAACAGATATGTTAACCAGTTACACTGAGGAAGATGGAGCTTCAGTGTCTGCCTCAGAGTCAGCCTGAGAGAGCGGTGGCTGACAGTCTGTAAGCGGCTGCCTCACCACTTAACAGTACTTTTTTACTTACATGTAAACACTGTAACCAAGCTTCTGGCACCACAGACACTGCTAAGATGTATGGATCAATATAGACTATGCCACTCTGTTGTTGTGACCAGGCTTCACCACGAAGAGCCATTGAAAATTAATTGTGTGACAAACCCTTTGCCACTTTTTGCTTCTAGCTATGGTTGTTTTTTGCACTCCCAAGCTGGAGAGTAAATGTTTTCTAGCAAAAATTGTTTAAATTATTAATTTGTTTTTTTGTTTTCTGAGGGGTTGTCACAACAAGCAATGTACAGATTTCTCCTACAATTTAAGTGACTTGGTGCAGAGAAGCACTTTTTTGTGTTTATTTGTAATCTGCATAAAAAGAAATAGTGAAAAACAACAATGCATTCCCCTTGATAGACATTTATCCACATCTGACCACATTTATTTATCCAAATTCTTGAACTTCCACAATGGCATCACTTTTTCTTGTCAGCCCCCCCCTCACCCCCTTTTGTGTTGCTGGTTGTGTGCTATCTTAAATACTTTGACAGTTGGTTTACTCATGAGCAAACTCACAGGGGCACACTAAGCCTCAGGTCATAGCATTCACTGGATCTTTCACATCACCTTGCTGCTGTCTCCTACCTCAGCTGAACAGCTGCTGTTGTGGGAAAATAGAGATTTGAGTTTGTAAACACTCACTATCTGACAGCATATTCAGGTGCTGGCATGTACTTCTCTGATAGTACTTATTGGACAACGGTACGGAAACTATCACATTTCAATTATAAGCACAGGGTGAAACAGTTACACTTGCAAAACCAAGCGTTATTAGTCTTAGGTTAGGTTGGATTTTATTCCAGAAAACATCTACTGAGAATTGACGGGCTAAGCAGCTAGAACCCATACCAATCAGAAAAACTGTGTTTATAACAGAATGATTCAACTACCTAAATTCTGCTTAAAGACGTAAAATGAAGTATTAATTAATAATTTACTGAATTATGCTTTAAGTCTGACATTTTTCTGACCTTAAACATGGCCTTTTTATCACCTCAGACTCGCACTGATCTCATTGGATGGTGTTGTTTAGAACTGTTGTTCAGTCAGAACAGGAAATGGTACATGTTGGTGACTCAGCAAAGGATATCACAAGACCTTTGTATATCAGTGTGTGGGTATGCATGTCTTTCAAATGACTTGTCCTGTTCGGTTTACTATTAAACCTTCCCAGACATAGATAAAACCGGATTGAGTTCTTGAGTCATCAGTGTAAAGTTTTGCTGTACGTTTGTGTTTTCTTAAAGAAAATGCCTGTTTTTGAGAACTTTCAGAGAACTAAACTGCACTGGTTTTGACAGTGATGTTGAACAGTCTAGGCTATCTGGAGCAAATGACTGATGAAAGTGACACTGTAAACTCTTTCTGTATATGATTAAATAACATAAAGACAAGTTTTTCTTATTCAAATTAATTTAGTTCATTTCTTACAATGAAAATGGTGAATTGCTGCTACAGTAATATTTTTAGTATTGTTAAAATGATGCAATTATACTGTGTTAGCCTGTAACTCAATACAAGGTAAAAACAATACAAGGTATGTAGCTTTTAAACAAAGGAGAAGTTAATTGGCCCCCATTTTGGTCTGTTTTTGTATTTTAATCCATTTGCTGTGCCCTAAAGTTATGAGTAAGTTCATGCGTATGTTCTGAAACATTTTCACAATTGAGATAAAGGACCTGTGTTGAACTTAATTGTATTACCCCTCACATGTCTGTGCTCCGTTTGCCTGCTCAGTGCTCCAAAGTAGTTAATGAGATGGATGTGATTTCGATTGTGATATTAAACCCTTAAGATGATACGTTAAACCTGACTGGACTGTGATGTTGTCACACCAAGCACAGGTGCAAAGGCTTTTTACATGCTGTGGAGTATCCTGTTGAAACTTGGACTAAACCCTTAATACAGTGGGGACAAAAAGTATTTAGTCAGCCACCAATTGTGCAAGTTCTCCCACTTAAAAAGATGAGAGAGGCGTGTAATTTTCATCATAGGTATACCTCAGCTATGAGAGACAAAATGAGAAAAAAAATCCAGAAAATCACATTGTCTGATTTTTAAAGAATTTATTTGCAAATAATGGTGGAAAATATGTATTTGGTCAATAACAAAGATTCATCTCAATACTTTGTTATAAACCCTTTGTTGGCAATGACAGAGGTCAAATGTTTTCTGTAAGTCTTCACAAGGTTTTCACACACTGTTGCTGGTATTTTGGCCCATTCCTCCATGCAGATCTCCTCTAGAGCAGTGATGTTTTGGGGCTGTCACTGGGCAACATGGACTTTCAACTCCCTCCAAAGATTTTCTATGGGGTTGAGATCTGGAGACTGGCTAGGCCACTCCAGGACCTTGAAATGCTTCTTACGAAGCCACTCATTCGTTGCTCAGGCAGTGTATTTGGGATCAGTGTCATGGTGAAAGACCCAGCCACGTTTCATCTTCAGTGCCCTTGCTGATGGAAGGAGGTTTTCACTCAAAATCTCACGATACATGGCCCCATTCATTCTTTCCTTTGCACGGATCAGTTGTCCTGGTCTCTTTGCAGAAAAACAGCCCCAAAGCATGATGTTTCCACCACCATGCTTCACAGTAGGTATGGTGTTCTTTGGATGCAACTCAGCATTATGTCTCCTCCAAACATGACAAGTTGAGTTTTTGCCAAAAAGTTCTATTTTGGTTTCATCCGACCATATGACATTCTCCCAATCCTCTTCTGGATCATCCAAATGCTCCCTAGCAAACTTCAGACGGGCCTGGACATGTACTGGCTTAAGCAGGGGTGTGTTACTGATGGTAGCCTTTGTTACTTTGGTCCCAGCTATCTGCAGGTCATTCACTAGGTCCCCCCGTGTGGTTCTGGGATTTTTGCTCACCGGTCTTGTGATCATTTTGACCCCACGGGATGAGATCTTGTGTGGAGCCCCAGATCGAGGGAGATTATCAGTGGTCTTGTATGTCTTCTATTTTCTAATAATTGCTCCCACAGTTGATTTCTTTACACCAAGCTGCTTACCTATTGCAGATTCAGTCTTCCCAGCCTGGTGCAGGTCTACAATTTTGTTTCTGGTGTCCTTTGACAGCTCTTTGGTCTTGGCCATAGTGGAGTTTGGAGTCTGACTGTTTGAGGTTGTGGACAGGTGTCTTTTATACTGATAATGAGTTCAAACAGGTGCCATTAATACAGGTAACGAGTTAGAAGAAGTTACAGGTCTGTGAGAGCCAGAAATCTTGCTTGTTTGTAGGTGACCAAATACTTATTTTACCGAGGAATTTACCAATTAATTCATTAAAAATCCTACAATGTGATTTCCTGGATTCTTTCCCCCCATTCTGTCTCTCATAGTTGAAGTGTACCTATGATGAAAATTACAGGCCTCTCTCATCTTTTAAAGTGGGAGAACTTGCACAATTGGTGGCTGACTAAATACTTTTTTGCCCCACTGTAATAGTTTTAACTAGAAAGGTCTTTCAAGAGTTCTTTACCTAAGAATTTAATATGTTCACATTACATTGATATTATATGTATTATTCTCAAAACTATCTTTATTATCAAAGTGGAGAGTCTAAAATAATATGCATACTGTGCAGCTCTTCTGCCACCTGCCTCAAATTTTTCCTTTTCCACTGCTGCTGAACCCCCACCACCCCAACCCCCATCAGCTGCCTGTATTGTGATGTTGTTCTAAAGTATAATGCATGAGCTAAATGGTGAAATGCTTGCACAGTGAATTCTCATTCATGTGTATTATTTTTGTTGTTGTTAAGTGGCTGTATATATTTTCAGTTAATGTCCAGTGTTGCGGATCAAAGTAAAAAATGACCACTACCATCCAGACGATGCCATTGTTAAATTATGTAAATGTTTTGAATATTCTCTTTACCTTCTATGTCTCATTTATTTTTAACTTAACTAAACTTAACTAAACTTAAACTTAAACTTAACAAAAATAATGCTTACTGTTCAGGACACCAAAGGGATAATATTAAAGCTTCTCTCCTTCCTTCTTATTAAATGACTTTTTTCTGACCCTTGTTGTTTTTTTTCCCAGGTGCTCCTCAGTTCTATAGCATGAACCGCCCGGTGCAGCAGCCCCAAAACCAGCAGGTGGGAGGCTCGTTGCCATATCGCCGACCCTCATCTGTCACCGGTCAGCCTAACATAGCCCACACCCAGAGCCAGCTCAACGGTGGACCACACTTCACCCAGAACCAAGGTACCATTTACAAGAGTATAAGTCAATTTTTTTTAATAATTATAGTTCTTTTTTCTGTGTCTATGAAGGTCCTGGTATCAAGCCTCCTAAATGTAAACTTTTAATCTAAGAATATTTTGGTGTGTTTTTTGTGTATGTATATTTTCTGAGTGTTCAAATTTTTTTAATTTTAAGTGTGAATTTAAATTAGGGATGGCTCGATACCACTTTTTTACATCCGATACTGATACAGATACTGCAGCCTTGAGGATCGGCCGATACCGATCCGATACCGATCCAATTCTTTTTGTCACTCTAAAAGTTGTTAA
>JAPZDZ010000025.1:23957714-23972725 GCA_029783805.1 Acanthurus tennentii | reverse complement strand
GAACTCAGCCCTAAATTTCCAGGTTTCCTGCTTGTGCTGCATCTAAACATGAGTTTTAAAGCAACCAGAGATGCTCCCTGATTATCTGCCTTAACCTAATTTCCCCGAATAACCTAATTTCTTGTGTGCATGTTAAGGCAGTGACAGGAAAAATGCACTTGTAGACAAGCAGCCAAGGTCAGTGTGTGAGAAAAATTAATCCAGTGCTTTGCAATACTTCAGTGTAAATTTAGCAGTAAGACTATGTTCTCCCGTTGATCATCCAGACTACAGAGAACACTAAAAATGCAACAACCTTGCAGCAGAAATTAAAACAGGATCTACTTTTGGAGAAACCCAGGTATCGTTGTATTAGCCAAACATGTAAGGCTGCAATCAGACCAGAAGACACTCTGCGGGAAAAAAAATATTTAACAATGTAGCATCTTAACAATTACAGTCTCAATGTGCCCTCGCTCATTTTTATTTAGTGTACACAGCTTCAACATCTGCAATTGGAGTCTGTACTGCAAAATAGTGATACTGACAGGCTCCCCTCATTCTGTGTCCATTTGCTTTAGTTCATAGACAGGAAAGGTGCAGATCAGATGGTAGGTCCCTGACACACCAAGCTGACAGTTAGCTGTTAGTCTGTGTTGGGCCATTGGCATTGTGTGTCAGCTGCCCTAGGTTTTGCACTTTGTCCTGCTCAAGTGGCTACAGTCGGACTGTGCAGGGGGCATTATGCAGACTGTGGTAGCACGAGTGTTGGTAGTGGATGGTGTCTGGACTCGTTTTGGATGCTTGGAGAAGCTTCTAGGAGATCTGGACACGGACTCAGTGCATTACTTAATAGCATGCACAGTCAGAAATAGAATATGGATATGAGACATTCCCCAGTGTTAGCATAGCTCAGGAGATGGATCTCATCTCATATTTGATTATATTTGGAACTGCTGCGACCTTTTCCTAATTTGAACATTTTTATTCTCGGGCGGTATCTTGGCTCACTTCCTCACTCTGCTGAGAAGATAAAAACGCCACTTCTCTTCAAGGTCAGTTTAAATGGCTACATTTACACACATACTGTGACGGCTGTGACTCAGGAGGTAGAGAAGGTCGTCTTCTTATCAGAAGGTCGGTGGGGCAATCCTGACTCCTCCAGTCTTCATGTGAATTGTCCTTGGGCGGGATACTAAACCCCAAATTGCCCCTGACTGCTATTCCCTTAGTGTGTGAATGTGTGTGTATGAGTTGCTGTAGAGCGGGTTTGCATAATAAAAAGAAGCCACCTGCCTGTACTGTATGAATGTGTTTGTGTTTGTGACTGCTGACTTGTGTTTTTAAACACTTCTGGTAGTCAAAAGACTGGAAAAGTGCTATATAAATGCATTTCATTTAGTCTTTAGACACACACATGCACATAAACACACACACACACTAACATTTGATTTATGAATGTGCCCTCGTGTTTAAGGCTTCCTTTAGCTTGATTTTCACCTGCATGCTTTTAATTATCTGATCAAAACTCATAAACAGCTCACAGTGTCCAGCTCTCTTTTTGTAGCCTGTTAAATGTGGTGATGTAAATGAGTGTCTTATGCGTGCTGTGTCTTGCAGGGGCTTTGACATTTCGAAGCTTTCAGCTGCTTGGCTAGGGCAAATTGCAGAGGGCATTCACATGCGTCCCTGTGGGAGCCAGTGTGCAGTGAGAGGGATTAAGCTGCTCTGCTGGCACTGTTAGCCTCATGTTGCCCTTGTCCTTGTGGCCTGAAGGAGCATGCAGGATGCCTTCCTAATGTTGGTTTCACTACCAGCCTCCTCTTCACACTTCATTTCCCTTTATTTTAGCTGCTGCGTCAGCATCAAGGCAACACAGCACTATATGCCATCTATGGTGCTTTGATCACAATTTTTTGTCCATGACATTTTGTTATGGGAAGTAACTTAAGTGTTCTTAAATGACTTAATGTACAAGGCATGATTTTTGGAAAAAATAAAGACTAAATTTCTTTTGCTCTTTTATCTTAATAACCTGCTTTGCTTTCTATTTTACATTTAGTATGTTCATTTTCATATAAATGTTTAATTTCCACCTAGCTATTTATTTTTTCTACTCATCCAGTTTTTCAAGTTTTTTATTTATTTCCAGAATTTAGGTTTTTTTTTAACAGCTTATTCCAACACATAATATTTTGTAACAGAAGCAAAGCAATATATTCTCACTGTATGTCCATGACCTGGTCATGCCAAGGACACTGAGTGTGTGGTGAAAAATAACAAAGTCAGCTGCATGCAGCTCTGCACCTGGTCTGTCAGTGCATGTCCTATAAATGAGTTGGCACACAACACATCAGATAAACAGGAAAAAGAAGGTTTTTGTTGTATATATATATATATATATGTATATATATATATATATTTATATTACTTTTATTTTTATATTTGTTGTGTGCCCAATTTAATGGAAATTGAAAATAGTGTCCATTTCTGACATTCCCTTCAGCTATTAACAAATCTTGAAAGTTTGCTAATGTAAATTATAGTTTTAATGATTAGCTAGTAAATGTAAACACTTAAGCACTCTAGGTTGGCAGTTCAAGAAACAGAAACACTGTGACACAGGGATAAAAAATGTAAGCAACAACAACAACAACAACAACAACAAACAACAACAATAATAATAATAATAATAATAACAATGGTGCTGCTTCTCCAGTATCCTTTTTCAGGTTATCAAGTATTAATGAGTCAGCGCTACATAAATACATAGACTCAACTAACCAACAAAACACTTACCTCAGCAATTTCCTAGAAAAGCTGCTACAATTCTCAATTTTGTTCCCATTTGAAGTCTTGGGTTGTTTTTGTTTGTTGTTTCTTTTGGTGCTTAATTGGCATAAAATACTTTTATTTAGTTGCACATGTTTCTCAGTTATATACCCTTAAACCCTACTAAGTAATGCATCCATGTGCTTTGGTGTCATTACTTAGGGAAAAAACTATCAACTATATTTTTAAAGTCATTTATGTAAATAACTTTTTTATATCAGTATTTTATGTTTTTCCCTGTTTGACCAACCTTAACACCATACTATACACTGGCTAATGGGGACCTTAACAAACACACATCCTCTTGATGCTTAAAATTTTTCCAATACAGCACAGCATGCACCTCGGACAAACAGTACATACCTATTATATTGAATAAATTCATATATTCTGCATTTTAAGCCTGCAACTACAACTGTGAGTGGTTGGATTGAATAAGATCTTCTTTTACTTTTATCCTTAATAGTTTTCTGGGCCTCAAGTCCCAGTCAGTGATGGCTATTAAAATACTTTGTTCACTTAAAATTGTAAAGAAAGTCACATTTACGATGTCACATTTAAGATACACAATACTGGACCTGAGATGTGTTAGGTTACCAATGAGATTGTTATTTAAATCTGAAAGTAGAAAATATGTTTCAGTTTCCATTTTAATAATATTAATGTCTTTTATTACACTGTAAGATCACATCCATACAGTGGATATTATCTGCAGCAGCTAAACACAGTTGCATTTTGAACCCCCTATACTGTGCTTGCTTGCATACACTGAGTTTGATCACAAAGAGTGACCCTGTTGCCAGTGACATATTGTACTTGCAGGGATATAAAAAAAAGCCCAGGGACTCTACTTAGCTCCAGCAGAACAGAGACAGCACGCAAGAAAACACTGGAGGAGCTGAAAGAGAAGAGCTACAACGACTAAGGAACAAAAAGGCAAAATTGAATGGAATGAAAGTGCAAATTGAATAGAGTGAAACAGTGTACAAGATAAAGGCGCACGTTAAGAAAAATTTAGAGCAGTAATAGAAATATGGTGAATTATCGAATATTACTGACCCAAGAGAGAATCCAATGGAAAAAGAATCCAACAGTTTCTTTGAAATGTTTTTGGTCTAGACTTGTATCAGCATGTATACTTAATGAATTTGTGCAGTGTAAGTGTGTGTTAACCGAGACTCTTGCTTTGCTCTAGTTGACCTAATTTTATTTACTTTGTCCCAGAAGGCCTGGTTCATAGAGGAAAAGGATGACTCTCTGTATCCCATTTTGTCACACAGTGGATATCATACCAAAAAACAGAATTGAGGTTATCCCTCTCCCTTTACTTAGCTTTGCATAGATGCATGTTTATGTGTGCATGCACACCAAGCACTTGGAAGACTTGAGAGTAAGTTGGCAAGTCAATTTATGTGAAATCTTAGTGGTAAAGTAGTCAGCTAGCCCTCTGATGGGTATTTAGCATGCTAGTTGCCTCGTGTTTGCAGGCAGCTGCTGGCCGTTTACCGTTGGTTTAGTTTAGAGTCTCTCAATGACTCACTTGTTCTCTTAGTATGCAGATGAGTAGAGTTGAGAGCAATACTCTTGTTCTTTCTCTGTGTCTCCTCTCAGTGTAATTTGTCTTGACATATCCAGGGAGGGTGACAGGGGATGTGAGGTTAGCAAAATGTCTCATTTGTTCCCCAAGGTAAACAACCAAATTTCCCGAAGGAGAGAGCTGAAACCTGCACCAATGAATCACTGGATTGTATCGCTTACATAAAGAGCACTGCAGCATTATAAACCTGGCTATAGATTTGTTAATTATACCAATACTATTTGGTGTCTACTGAACTAGTAAGCAGACTTTTTACTTGTGTTTTAAGAGTCTCTTTATGATTAGTTTGTTGTTAAAATTATGTCTTTTGTTTATCCTCTCTTGCTTTCTCTCATACCTACCTTGTCCTACCCTCCTTTTCCCTTTGGTCAACCCCTGTTCTACCCTATCTGCCTTTTTTCCTCCCCGTCTTAAGTCATTGTCTCGGATGTCTCGTCACCTGCCTTTGAGGTCGGAGGCCAGTCGGGAGGTAGGTCTTCAGCAGCAGCAGTGATGCGTGCTTCGGTGGCAGGCTGCAGGATGAGCGTGGGCACGCTTCTTAATGGGCTACTGGTCTCTGTAGTTGCAGCTCTGCTATGGAAGTATTCCAAGCTGAGTGAGCATGCTGCCCTGCTGGAGGAAGAGCTGCACATGACACGGCAGTCCCAGGAGGTCTCACAAGCCCGTATCGACTACCATGTTGCCCTACAGGCTCTTCAGGAACACGGCACACGCATGGTTTGCACCGGAAAGATGCACACGGACCGCATCTGCCGCTTTGACTACCTGTGCTACTGCTCTGAGGCAGAGGAGTTTGTGTTCTTTCACTCCAATTCATCTGTCATGTTGCCTAACCTGGGGTCAAGGCGCTTCCAACCTGCCCTGCTGGACTTGTCCTCGGTAGAGGATCACAACACCCAATACTTCAACTTTTTAGAACTCCCAGCTGCCACTTTAAAGTTTATGCCCAAGCCTGTGTTTGTACCTGATGTCACACTTATTCTAAACCGGTTTAACCCAGACAACCTAATGCATGTGTTCCACGATGACCTCCTCCCAATCTACTATACCATGAAACAGTATTCAGACTTAGATGACGAAGCTCGTTTGGTTTTTATGGAGGGCTGGGGTGAAGGCCCACATTTTGACCTCTACCGACTTCTCAGCAGCAAGCAGCCACTACTAAAAGAACAACTTAGGAACTTTGGCAAACTGATGTGTTTTACAAAATCTTATGTTGGCTTGTCCAAGATGACCACCTGGTACCAGTACGGTTTTGTCCAGCCACAGGGTCCCAAAGCCAACATGTTGGTCTCAGGAAATGAAATCCGCCAGTTTGCCAGGACCCTGATGGAGAAAATGAACATCACAAGGCTTGAGGAAATGGAGCACGATAGAGGGAGTGCTGAAGATGAGAAGGAGAAAGAAAATAAGGATGAGTACATTGTTGTTTTTAGTCGCTCTACAACAAGACTGATACTGAATGAAGCCGAGCTCATCATGGCACTCGCCCAGGAGTTCCAGATGAGAGTGGTCACAGTATCCCTGGAGGAACAGTCTTTTCCCAGTATCGTCCAGGTGATCAGCAGTGCTACCATGTTAGTCAGTATGCATGGAGCTCAGCTCATAACCTCACTCTTCCTTCCCAGAGGAGCTGTTGTGGTGGAGCTGTTCCCCTTTGCTGTGAACCCAGAGCAGTACACCCCATATAAAACCCTAGCTTCTCTTCCAGGTATTGACCTTCATTATATCTCCTGGAGGAACACCAAGGAGGAGAACACAGTCACTCACCCAGACAGACCCTGGGAACAAGGCGGCATCACTCACTTGGAAAAGGAGGAGCAGGAGAGAATACTGGCAAGCAAAGATGTCCCTAGACACCTGTGCTGCCGCAACCCAGAGTGGCTCTTCAGGATCTACCAGGACACCTTGGTGGACACCCCCTCTTTTCTGGAAGTTCTCAAAGAGGGCATGAAGACAAAGCCCAGCTTGAAGAAGTCCAAACCGGCCAGCACTGTCCACCCAGGCCGTGTCAGAGAACCCCAGTGTCAGACCTCAGTACAAACAACTAATGAGGCTAAACTTACAGTCTCCTGGCAGATTCCATGGAATCTGAAATACCTGAAGGTCAGAGAGGTGAAATATGAGGTGTGGATCCAGGAGCAGGGAGAGAACACCTACATGCCTTACATCCTTCCCCAGCAGAACTACACTTTTTCGGAAAACATTAAGCCTTTCACCACCTACCTGGTATGGGTCAGGTGTATCTTTAACAAGAACCTCCTGGGCCCCTTTGCAGATGTTCTTATGTGCCGGACTTAGACAAACATCTTGTCAGTTTGTTGCTGTGCAGTCTTACACAAAAAATATAAAGAGTCGTGCTTGTTCTAGACAATCAATTGGGGAAAAGTTGACTGTATGATTAAAGTCAGAAATATGATTCTAGCCCCAATTCTAGCACAGGCTGCAGAACTCTTGTACGGTATTGTTTTCTTAACCAGCACAGAGAATATGGAACAGACTTCTGGATAAACTGCAAAGGACCTAAACTGCAGGGTCGGTCTCAGTGGCAACAGACATACATAAGTGAATGGAAAGTATATTTCCTGTACCTATGAAAGAAAGTGCTAAACAGTGACTCTACTGAAATATCATTATTCCAATCAGCAGATTTATTTATGTGCAAAATAATATATAACATGTTTTTAGTATTAGTCAGAACACTGGTTCTTTACCTTTTACAGTATGCAATAGAGCTTTTCTGTGGAGCAAGAGAGATTTTAGAATAGCAGGAGTTTTTTATGTTTTTTGACTTGTCTAATGTCTACTGTGTGTGTGACAAGTGTGTGGCTTATTTTACATACTAGTTGTTTAATTACACTGTTATTTGCAGATCCTAGCCAAAACCAAAGCAACTTTCTCCACATAGGTTCAGCTGTCATCATTCATGCCATATTACTTTCTCCTGTTTATACTCCATTATCCTTTTAGCGTTTGCTAAGAACTACTGTTAAAAACCCTGTCTTCAATGACGTTGTAAAGGATTTGTGTGAAAGATGAGTCAAGCAAGTTTTCGTGAATGTCACATAATCAGTGTTTTCAATGCTCAAAGCAGAGATGTGTATGGAGCATTTTGTGACAAGGAAATTGTTCTTTAGGCACTATGTTCAAATTGTTTCTTTACATGTTAAAAATAGAAAAACACACAAAAATGTTGTTTATACAGTGCCAAGCCACAAATAATTTACATCCATTTTACAGCATAAATAAATGATGTTTCTGTAATTGGTACTAATTATGACTGTAATAATTATAATTTTCTGCATAGAGTGAATCTAGTAAACAAGGCTATGATTAGCTGAAAGCATTTTTTTTCCTCTAGGCTGCTGAATGCTGCTGGACAGTTAAATTTTTTGTGTGTAAGCATTTTCATTAAGATAACAATGTTGAAGTGTAAGATTTGACTACATTGTGTAAAACTCTTAATTAAAACAAAATTCTCAACTACGTGTCATCACAGGCTTTCTAGCTGATAAGGAGTCTTATGTTGGATTTTAAAACTGGCTTCTGAAGTTGTTTTTTTGTCTTTTGCTAATGACGTGCTGCTTGTAGGTAGCTAAACTGCAAAAAAAATGTAATTATTTTTTAGACTTTTGGAAGTGTTAGTTTGTGGTATTAGACATGTAGCAAGAGATAAACAAAACACTGCCACCAACATGTTGTGTTGTATTATGCCATTATTAAGATGATGTTATCTACTCTTTCATGAACTTAGCTAAAACTATGACCAGTATTCTGAACATTGCAATGTTAAGAAAATTGTAATGTTTGGACTTCTGGACTTCTGCAATGAAGCTTTTTTTCCTTTACCTTAGATCTTAAAATTAGGCTAAATCCCTTTTTCCAATTTTTCACTTAACTTTTTCCCTCAAGTTCTCAAATGCAGTTCTTTTTGTTGATGCACGTTTAAGAGATTATTTGAAGCCATTGTTGTGTGTGCAGGATGTGATTGTTTAGATATGTGTAAGTTTGTATTGTTGGTTAGATTTCTGTGTGCCCCTGCCCCCACCTAAGTGGAGATAAACTGTATGTGTTGAGTGAAATGAGATGATACATGTCCCTGTTTTCTACATTAGCAAATAGTTGAAGTTTCTTTTTCAGTAACTGTGATTGAATAAAGAGGCTTATTTCTTACAGTATCTGTTTGTTTCAGCAGTTTCTTTTTATAAATAATAAAATGAAAATAGTGCTGAGACCAAAATTATACGTTAGGGACTAAGAAATCTGAGAAAAAAAGAAAGGGCTGAATGAGAAACTCATAAATAAATATGCCTTATGCCATCAAATGTTTCTAATGGACAAGAAACATCAAATGGTTAGTAGAGCTTTTCTAATCCGATTGGATAGTGTGGGTTGTATTTTCATGTTAAGAAAGGTTACTTTAACTTGATTCCGTAGTTCTTCTTTAAGATGGTATCCCAGATTAAAACCGCCTGGGATCTACAGTAAAGTTTTTCAAAAGTGAATGACTAAACCTAAAAAAATAGTTTGACATTTTTTTTCAAAAACACTTACTTGCTTTCCTTTTCACAGGTGAAAATATTAACACCACTCATATCCACTTACCTGTCTAGTAAATATAAAAACTACAGACAGCAGCTGCTTAGTCTAGCCCCATTTAAAGACTGAACACAGGGGTGAAACAGTTTGCCAAAAAATGTAAATGTTTTAATGTTGGTGTCACAGGTCACACTGAGGCAAAGCGAGGGTAGACAGGATAGGTTTTTAAATGTGGGGATAGCGGCGCCCATATCAAGAGTCTGTCTGTAGTGGTTTCGCTCTTTGTTCACCTAAAAATTGACAGACGTATTTGTGCAACAAATACAACACAAAAAGCCCCCAGCTACTGTCTCACCTCCGCAGGCCCTGAGTACTGTAAAGTGAAGAATGATGCAAATTTTCTGTTCACTAGCATCATTTGCATCATCCCAGTCTTTGCATTGACTTCGGGTGTAGTTGTGCAATGCAAAAGATTCTTTTTCCATGTAGGCACACCCAGATAATTTCATTCTTGGCAAGAAAGCTTATAAACCAACTTGTTGAACCACTTCTTTAATCCTAGCATTTCAATTTCAAACAATTTCAAACTTAAAGCTAGTAAGCTTCATTAGTCAGTTTATTAAACATGAAGGTCAAAATGTGAAACTCCAGGGGCCCTGTTATCTCCATGTTCAGTGCAGCCTGCTTTGTGCTAATTCAATTGAGAATTATCCTAAAACTAAAAAGGTAAAGGTTATTAAATTGAACTGAAAGTAATTTTGCAATTATTTTGGCAGGATTGGTCACACTCAGTATATGAGTGTTGGGCTGGCTAAAAGCGTCCTTGAATCAAAGGAGAAATGTCCGTGATGTTGACTTGAGTGTAAGCCTGCAGTCGACTTTTATATAAGACAATGAAAACAGCTTATAAGACCAAGCCCAATAGGTTTCTTTTATTTTTATTAAGCTTTTCTAACAAAATTTATGAAGTTTACAATTAACTCTCAGACTTAACATTACACACTAATTCTAAACAGCCTTCTATTTCTAAACATTCTAACAGCCTTCTAGGTGCTATTCATCATCACTTCCTATAAATTATTACTACTGTTATTGTTATTATTATTTTGTCAACTATCAATACTAAATGAAACGAACAAGCTGCTCTCAGTGGCACTTTTGGGTCACTTAGTAAAGCAAAAGAATAAGCCACTCCCATTCTAAGAAACAGTTTCATAATTTATCTCCCTGTAGGAGACATCTGCTGAAAGTACAGAGAAGAAAAAGATGTAAAACTATAGTGTGACTGAAACAATTTTAATCACCATCATCATTAAATGTGATTTAATAATTAAATTTTCTTAACCACTTATTCTTGTTCGGGGTTACTGTGACCTGAAGTCAGTCCCAGTGGCACTGAAAATACATTACCAAACCACACCACCTCTGTTACAAATGATTTTCGGGGGAGATATTACTTTAGATAGGACAGCATGGTGAAGTAGTAGCCAAGTTAGCACTGTAAGTGGTTCTCGATCAAACAGTAAAATTCACATTTATGTAAACTGTTGAACAAATGGGAGATCACACCTGTCACTCTGAGCAGCCAGCCTTTCCCCCTCCTCTTTTTACCCAATACCTTTTTCTGTCCATTTGCTGCTGCAGCACCTGTATTTCTCAATAAAGACTTCTTTAATCCAATGGTTGTGGCTCTTTGATTGAAAAGCATACCAAGTATGTATGTATTTGTGATACTATTGAAATAAAGGTTGTCAAGGGTGAAATGTATTAAATAAACCTTCAGCAAGTGAGAAGGTGTGAAATGTTGCATTTTTATTCAGAAACTTCTCAGTAATGCCATGTTATTATTATAGGGAACCTACTATTAGGAATGGCTGTAGCTCAGGAAGTAGAGTGGGTTGTCTACTTATCAGATATTAGACTTAAAGAGCATGTTGAAACGTCCTTAGGCAACATACTGAAATCTAAATTGTGCCTGATGGCAGTTCTAATAGTGTGTGTGTTTAAGTTCCTGATAAGAACTCTGCAAAGAAGCCAACTGATGTCAGTATTTGCTGTGAAGTGCTTTGGGTGGTCAAGAGAGTAGAAAAGGGCTATTTAAACACAGTCCCTTTACAGATATATAACAATAGTGCCAATATTTGTTCAAAGACCACAATATGCAGAAAACACATGAAGAGGTAATTACAGTTGAAGAAACCAACAGTGGAACAGGTAACCATGGGGTCTCCATGACAATAGGCAAATTTGCGCATTCAGAGCTGAGACCCAGCTCCGCCTAGGTTCCCTCTTCGGTTCCCATAGTGCTCTCTGTTCCCAGTGCTATTTTCTGCCAGCTTAATCACTGAGACAAGATGCCGCCTGACAGGTGCAGATGGGCAGCGTTCGACTAAGTGACAGTGGCCTTTCTCGGAGCAGGAGAACAGGGAGCCCTTAGCAGCACTGAGAGATAGACTGTTGTGTAATGGACCATGTTTGTGAGTGTGTCTGTGAAAATATGTGTGTGGGTGTAATAAGGGGCATAAAGCACGCACATATTGCACATGGTGGGTAAAGAGTTAAATCAACCTCATCTTACGGACATTAAACATGGTGTTTTAGGATGAGCATGATCTGAGCCTCAGATGAATTTCAAACCTGACAAGAATAATGGTGTGTTTACATGAGCCCTGGGGAAAGAAATGTTCCTCATTTCCTTCACAGGAGTTGAATATTCGAGTGGCTCCCCAGAGAACATTTATCATCATTAGGGATAGAATTACACAAAATCAGCTTTCTGTGATTGTTTTTCTTCTCCACCCTCCATCACTGTGTTATTAGCTCTGGTGTTGAAAGGGACTGGGGAAATAGGAGGAGTTGTGACAGGCTGTAAATTCTTTGACATATTTCTATTTTAATTGTAGTGTTTCTATACTATGTTACATAGAAACATATACAGACAGACACAAACAGACTACTACAAATATACACTGAATATTTATTGCAGAAGGTTCAGCATTGTTGGGAGTAGCGACATGACATCAACAGGATTTGACAACTGAATGTGAAACATTTGTGGCTGATTCACAGAGACACATTCAACACAAATGTGTTGTGGGAAGATTTCTTTGCAGCCATCACTCCAAATACCAGCCTTTTTTATTTCCATTCTTTGAATCTCTGTGCATTTTCTGAGTTTCCTACAAGGTTCCTCTTATCAGTCACTTCTGCTGATTTACATTTGAGAAGAAAAAAGGAAAAAAATCCCCTCACCTTTGTCCAACGATAATGCAGCCAAGCTGTGCACCAGCAGTTCAAAACTAAATCACTTTTTATCTGGCATTTATGGAGCATGAGTGGATTCTAGACAGCTTTCCTCTCAGATTACATCAGACACCGACCTTGCAGACGTTCTGCAGGCTGTGAGCAGATAAAGATAGAGGAAGGGAGAAACAAACAGAGGAAAAAATGTTTGAAAAATGAAAGCAGTAGATTAAGGGAACAAGCATTTAGTTCAAGTGTTTGTTTGTTTACTTTTAAAATGTGTAAAAAATTGACGCTCCCTGGTTTTGTAGTGCTATGAATCCACATGTTTGTATTTTTTTTAACCTCAGTAACCACAGTAACTTACAGGTTGAAAAAGAATTAAATGCAGTAGTGCCAAAAACTGCAGTTACTCCAATGGCCACTTGATGCAGGCTCCAAAATAGGGTTAGTTCTATTAGTCACATACTATAACACCCAAGTTTACATCCCAAATATTGCAAAAAATGTTAATAGTCTCTGTGGCTTATTTCTACATCTATTAAAGCTGTGGAAGGATTATTTCCATATAATTACTTGTTTACATCATAGTGAAGCTTGAAGTCATACTTAATATCTAGGGGTGTGGCTGCAATGAATGACAGCAGTTGCTTGCTGTACGCTAGGCTTTACAAAGTGCTGCATTCCCTATCTTATTTACAAATTGCTAGCAATTAGCATCTTCCCCAACTCCACTCTCTCTTCCAAACATGGCCCTTTGAGCCAGGGAAGGGGAATAAGTTTTGAATATATGACCAATTACCAAGAAAAACATATAGAGTAAAACTAAGTTCAGTGATTATGATTTATGTCATGAAATAATCAAAAGTTTTCTGATGCAATCCTTCAGCTTATTTAGCCCTGTTTTTTTAAATTACTTCTCTCATCATCACTGTTAATGACTGATGAAAAACTGTGTGTGGGAGCCAAGAACTTTTTTCACCTTTTAAAGGGGGGCCTGCCAGAAAAAGTTTAAAACCACAGACATGCTGCAACCCACAAAGTCAAGCTCACATGCTGTTTGTCCCCTTTGCTGCTCTGCAGTCTGTTGCCCTTATGTGTCTCCCTGTCAAATCTCTCCTCTGTGCCCTTTATTCTGAACCTGCACTGAAGCACTGCGTTGTCCAGGTTAACATTTTAAATACAAATACAAACATCAATGAAAAGGGAAAAAAAATGTACATCAATACAGCCAAAAAGGAATATCTGCCCCTTATTTCTCTCACACAGTCATATACTTCACAAAGACTGAAGTGTTCATACTGCAGACTAATAATTATCTCTTCTTTTCTGTACTTATAATCCTCCCAATGTGCTTCGTCTCCCAAAACTCTCCCACACCACCACAAGTTAGTATGACCTGATACAAACAACTTCTCTGCCATGTGTGCACATGTTTGTTAGAGATCAGATGCTCATTTGTTTTCATTTTTTTCTCAAATTAACTACTGCAATGGAAGAATCAACTGAATTCTCATTGCATTTTTTTATTAGATTAAGATCAAACTGTGCCAGTTTTACAAACAGCGGAGCAGCTCTCAAATATTTACCTCTCAGTGACACTGCTGATAATCGTGCTTCTGTTTTGCTTGATCACATCACTGCTGCAAATACACACGTCAGTGGGACTGAAGCCTGAACCGTTTCAGCTAACAACAGTGACCTACTGTATTTGAATTGAGTTTTCAGGTGGATTTTTCCAGTAAGCTTTGTATTTAGACAATGTTGCTGCAGCCCCTGTCACGATCCTCTGAAAGAGAGCTCGGACTCACTAATGGGTTTCAGGCTTTTCACAGAAACAGCATGCTGCTGTGAGGAAGGGTGTAAGGTTAATCTCTATGTGTTTGAAGTCAGGGTTGTGCCTCATTGACTCTCTCCCTTTCTTCTCTCATCACTCTCTTCATCTCATCTCATCTCTCTCTCTCTCCCTCTCTTACACTATCTATCTCCTTAGCTCACATATACATATCAGCGCTTTGAACTGTGACTAAAGCTTTCTGGTGTCTCCCTCTGTATTTTTTTCTTTTGCCCCTCTTTGATCTGTGTTAAAAGGTTAAGGTGACTTTGGGGGATTGGGCAGAGCAGGGAGTGTGTAAAGTTCATGGTAGAGTTTCTTTCGGTGCCACTGGCTGCATAATAACAGCTCTCACTTCATTAACATAGAGAATTTATCAGTGCATGACTATTTTTAAATGTTTCACACAGATGTAACCCTTACAAAGACAGAGCATTTACACCTTTATTTCTCACATTAAAGATGATCACATGATGTCACGACCCAGCAGCCCCTCTGCAGAGACGAGATTATAATATGAGGCATTGAGGTTTCACACAATCTGATGTACTTGTGCTGTTTGTTGGAACAGAAGCTACACTGGCAGACAGTGAGTTTCAAGTGCTTTTTACTCTTTTTTTTCATTGTCCTTTGCCAGTTCATACTCTTTTTTATGCTTTCATTTTTTGGTGTCTGACTGATTCTATCAGATTTTGCAGCCTTTGTGTATAATTGATTTTTGATTTTTACAAATACACAAATGACCCTCCTCTATGGTCTTACTACAACTAACCAGAAAAAAAAGACAAAACTCAATTTACAAACAATAATTCAGCTACAGATACCCAAGCAGTTGTAACAAGCAATATAAAGACTACAAAAACTAAACACCTGCCACCAACAGAATAAAACATCGCTAAAACAGACAACAGAGATGTAAAAGAGAGCTGCACAGTTTTTACTCACTCTCTAGCGTGCACATGCACAGTTTACTTCACTAGACAATTT
>JAPZDZ010000025.1:23835207-23846030 GCA_029783805.1 Acanthurus tennentii | reverse complement strand
TCCTGTACGGATGATTTGGAGCAGAGTAACACCGCCTCTCAGCCAGTGTCAGTCTCACATGTGTTTTGGACCTTGTGAACTAGTTTTCAGTGGGGAAGGAGGCATTGATAGTAAATACTGTCTTGTCATAGTAACATACTATTTGTTTTAGCGCAGCGTTCAAAGCTGTGCTCTTATGAAAGTCAGTTTGACATGCTTAGAGGCATGCTATGTGAGGAATGACATGAAGGTTGAAATAATTCATTCCTGTCATGGATTCCTCCACTTGTACAGTCTGTATTTGTGCACAGATGCGGCCTGATCTGCTTTTCATGGGTTATTTTTGCATCCCTCATGATGAATGAAATCTTCCGCATGACAAGAGGTGGGGGTTGTTTCTATTTTGATAATGAAGAAAAGAGATAAAAATAATGTAAAGAAAGGAATAACTGTCCTCTTGATGCAGCCAGTATAGAGGAAGAGGAGAAAAAGGGGGCTATGGAGCTATAAGGAAAAATTGGCTCTGTTCATGTTCCAAGATCTGTTTTTTTATTCTTAGATTTTACAGTTCCTCCTTAACTGTGGAATCTTGGCTTGCCCTAAGCCAGTACATCAGTCATTCAGTCACACAGCAGACTGCTTTATAGAAAAATGACTCAAGCAGGCCAACTCTGAAGGAGGGCAGGAAGAAGAGCAGTGAGAGGCAAAAAGACAGAGTGGTGTCCAGGACTGAGAACATGGAGATGGGATGAAAAAAAGAAGAGAGATGGACAGAAACGGAGCAGTGGAGAGAAGTTGAAGGAAGGGGACCCTGGTGATATAAGCCATGTTTATGAAGCAGACTGGGTTGTAAAGACTGTGCCGTTACCATAACAAGTAAATAGTGAGTGTGATATTTACTCAAAGTCAGTGTCACACCCCCCACCCCCCCGAGGCTGGATTCCTCCACACACCCTCATAATATGATAGCAGCCTGGATAAAAGCAGGTTATTTATATACATTTAGAGGGGTAAACACTACACAGAGAAAGATGGTAAACAACTTTTTACTCCTTTCTTTTTTTCTAAAAAGGGGGGTTTTATTGTGAAATGTATCCCACACATGATGCAAGCATAACTTCAAGAAACCCAGAAGCCTTTTGGTGCAACATACAGAGAGGATATTATTATTTATTTCCCCTCTAAAAACAGCTGCCTGCTGCTGGGAGTGAGGGCGAGGTTATTATGACCCAAGTTATGCAGAAAAAACAAGTGCAGTTTTAAAGGCTAATATTTTAAAAATGAATCTATCCAACCTGTATCACTGAAAGTGATCTTACTTTCCTTAAAGAGTAAGAACAAATAAAGAATATTTTAACAATTCACTTTTATGTATTTTATGATTGACTATAATGTTATTTAAAACCACCACAAAGTCCGTTATGGAGGTGTTATAGCAGCATCTTATCAGCACAAGCTGCCGTCTTTAGACATCTCATAAAGCTATGAACTGCCAGACATGACATCATCCGTCACCTGTTAGCCGTTATCGTCTCCATATCTCTGTTACCTTTGGTTGGTGGTGGGCGTGGTACAGGGAAGGGCAAAACAGTGGTTTATTATATTTTAAAAACTCTGAGGAGAGCTTTTATTTATTTAAAATGTGACCAAGTTATTGATAAAATATCGCATCAGAAAGTAACAGCTGGCTTTGAGTGAAAGTGTTTGATCAAGTCAACATGAAATATGACATTTAAAGCCTTTAGAAGTGCTTTGCTGGCAAAGAAGACTAACTGGCAGAGTAAATGTCTGTTGGAAGGGTGCTTCAGCCTCTTTGGTCTTTTTTTAATGGCTTCCATCTATCCACCCATCACCTGCTTCAAACATGAAATCATGTCTGGTTGTGTCATTTTCCAAGGAAAATAGTTCCTTTTTAGTAACCAACTCACAGCTTCACCAAACACTGTGAGGATCCAAGTAATTAGCAACTTGTTAAAACATTAGGAGTGTGAGTCAGAGATGGCAGCTTTTTAAATCCCAGTATTCACATCCTGAATACACACACACAGATGTGTATAATTGCAAGCTGGTGGCAAGGATCCCTCTATTAGTCCGAATGATGTGTCAAACCTCATTGAACACTGCATATTAGTGCTCTGACATGCTGATTGTAAAAGGCAACATGAGTCATATTACCAGTTTGTCTTGGCACTGTCTCACTGATTAGCTGCATTTCTGCCTCGAATACACACACTAATCATGGCAGAAAGCAAGGGAATAAACCTAAAACCTCAAAAGCCTCCCAGCAATTTAAAACCCTCAGAGCATACACACTTACAGACACATGGAATCTGAGAAGTCGTGTCTGAGTGTCTGCTCGTCTTATTTCCAACACACTTCACCACCAGACTTTTCAAGTTGTTTCAAATCTTAAAATTCTTGCATGTGTTTGTGTTTATTATATTTGATTTATTGCATCCACAGTTTTGCCTGAAGCTATTTCATTTAGATTTACTGCTTTATAATCACACACACATCCACACCCACACACATGCTCACATACTCACACAGCCACACATCCATGAAATGAAGATATTTTTCATCCCACAGTGAATGTTTTTACCTTGCATGACCACACAGCGCTGTAGAACATGATCATTCAAGGGTGAGCACTTCTTTACAAGGAGAGTTTATAGCGTGTAAGTCAGATATACTTCACAGTTTATGAGGCTGTCTTTTCTAAATGACTAATGTGTGCTGTGATTACTGTAACAGCACACATCACAGCCAAGATAAGATCAAGCATTGGTGTGACAAAGATAATCGAGAAGTTCATTTCACACTCTAGCTCAGTCTTTGCTTCTTAATGCTGCCATTGCAAACTTAGCCTTTCGACCATGCTGTTGCGTCAATGCCTGTAATTATCATCCAAGCCACAGATAAAGCTGTCATTTGTTTCTTTTCTCATGTATATGCAGTTCAGCGACACTCTGACAGGTGTGGTTTTCTGTTTAATATGATCAGCAGCGAAGTAGCTGTTAAAAAAGCTGCTGTGTAGTGTTTTTAGCTACCGGTGCTTTAGGGTGAGCAAGCTAAATACACAGTCCTCTCAATTGAGGCTGATGTTAAACACAAAAACACACACACACACACACACCCTGGACCAAACAAGTTGTCTGATTATGCATGAGCATCCATCTCATTATCATACTGTATGAGCAGTAGGAAAATGGTAATTATAGTGAGGAAAATGGAAAGAAATTGGCACAAAAAGAGGAAATAGATGAGTGATTAAACTTGCAAAAAAAAATTGGAAAACAAGGAACTTCTATATAAGATGAGGTAATGAAAGAAAAGTAGAAGGGTGGAATAAATACAAATTATTTGCACTTAGTGACTTACTGGTACTAAATGAAAACAGTAAAAAACAAATTTATATAAATCTATTTTCATAGCCGCAGACAGGATGTTTATATTTGTTTTTACTTTTTATCATCCCAATGATTTAATTACAAGTATTATTTATTCATTAATTTAATAACAGTTTTGATTTGTCTGATAATCTTTGATGCATTTTTAGGGCTTCGCGGCACTCAGACATACTGGGCAGTACACATGTGGAAAGTCTGAATGCAAAATAGATGCAGGGGGGTGTGACCTCTTCAATGGTCAGTCCTTGGTCTGAGCTCCTCCACTCTGCCAATATGGCAGCCTCACTCACAAGGGGTAATGTTAGACTGAGTGAGACACTCTTTGAAAGGGTGCCCAGGCAGGGCAGACCAAGCCGGACCAGGCCAGCAGAGGCAGACAGGCTCTCGACTGTTTTCTCCCCCGCTGCTGGAGCTCTGAGGGTTGGCTGCCGCTCTGTCCGGGCTGGCAGTCGCAGTCACAGGAGGTAGTTAATGCTGCAGCTCATGAAGCTGTAAAGGCTGCTGGCAGCAGTATCCACTGTAGGTCTATTGACTGAGTATTCAGTAAGCCTCTTCCAAGATCACAAACTTAAAGACACAGCAATATGTATTTATATATTATTTAAAGTCATTTTTACAATGAAAAGGACATGATTTACAGCTCACCATGGAGCAGGGAACAGAGTGTTGTTTTAATAGCACAAGCCTCAAGAATGACTTTCCTGTGGTGGGCAGGCTTGTGTTGGACATTTACAGTATGAGTACTGAAAGGAAATTGCAGCTTGCTGGTGCTGCTGCATGCAGCACCCAAAACACACACATTAAGTAGTGTGTGTGTCCTTTTAAGACTTGCTTTTACACCACCACTTTCTCTTTTTGTGTTCAAATGTTTGGCTGATTTTAAAGGTCATTCAGCATTCAAAGAAATGTTTTTGAATGCTTGCTAATCCATGGCAAAGACTGTATCCAGCCACTTAAAAATTCTAAAACTATGTAGTAGTTTTAGTTGCAAGCAGCAGGGCTCACTATTGTAAATTTTCCAATCATACTCACATGGGACTCACAAGAAATTAGGTCACATGTAATCCAGTTTTTTTTTAATCTAATGATATTAGCCTCATTTCTCTTTCACTCTCCTAAAGTGTTGTTTTGATAATAAAAAGCTGTTTCTCTGCAGCTAGTTATCATTTACAGAGTTCAGTTGTCCAAGCACAGAGTGACTTTGATTGTAAGCACTCCCCAGAAACGTGATGTACCTGTTCTCAGAGTCAGTACTGACTGAGAAAGTTCTTCAAAACTGGAAAATCACTAAAGCGTTTTTTTCATTTTTAGCATTTTTTTGGAGCTGATCAGTTTTTAATATTGCTGTGAGGAATAAGACAAGTAGGAAAGCTGTTAGATGAAGAGCTGCAGATGACAGCCTGCATACGTCCAACTTTTCAACAAGGATGCCAGGTTTCCTTAATATGCCTTGCCAACAACATACACACCCGTTTTTAACTGAAAAACTGGAGTGTTTGCTGTAGTATTAAGGCAGATTATGTCCAATAACCACAGGTGTTTAACCAGGACTAAATTCTAAAGGACTATTAATTGAATCTTGGCCTGCAAATGTAATAGATTTATCAAAACTCATATGTAAGAGGGAAAGAGTTCTTTTGCCAGATGTTTAAATTCATCAAGTACCGTAGATGCTAAACATGGACTTAGACCATGTTGTAACTTGTCTCACAAGACTTACAAACCTAGTCAAGTCAAGTTACTGTGCCAAAACTCCCTGCTGCTTGTTCACACTGGAGCCTTAACCAGTTATCTCGATGGGAGGCTTTTACAAGGTTGAAGTCATTTAAAAACTTTTTCATAAACAATTTTCATAACAGTCCTTTATCAGTCTAAAATGACTCGTGCTTTCATTCTTCAGCAGAGCTCTGTATGCATGCTGGTGGTGTCAAGAACCACATCAGCCCACCTTAGCTTCAGATAGGTAATGAGAACACTCCACATGCTGCTTGCCAATATGACAGCAAACTTTAATGAGTCATGTTTTCAGCATTTACCACAATCAGCAAACATTATGTTGTAAACCCTTTTCATAGCTGACTTTTATGGTTCAGTTTAAAGTCAGTCTAAATGTCACAGAGAACCCACAGCAGTTTTGCTTTTAGTTATGGGAATTTTATAACCTGGTAGTAGCTTGATATGTCTCTGTCGTGTCTTTAGTGCTGTTGGGTTTACCCTTCTCTGCAGCACAGGCTGTGCACGCTGTATGCGTTAGTCTGGTTAAGTGGTGGTTTTGTATGTAATCCAACATCAATCCTCTCATTTACTTCCTTTTTCAGTGTTGTGTGTAGCTGTGGCTCTTGGTGTTACAAACACCATGTACTCCCTGCTTTTTCATTCATCTTCTTTCATTTTTTTTTTCCAGTTAAGGATCCTACTCAGAATGATCCGTTGGTGTCTGTGATTCTGGAGAGCCTGCTGCCCCTGCTGGTGATGGGAATCGTGGTTGTAGGAATGTTCTACTGGTACAGAGTCTATCGGCAACGCATGCTCAACCAAGAATGGGAGAGCAATGTTAAGAAGCGCAAGCCAAAAGCCAGTGGGCTGGACTGCAGTGACGCCTGCGCCATCATGATGGATGACGATAGGTCGGACAGCAGCTCGACGCACGCCAACAGCCTGAACCACAACACGGAGCCGCTGCCTATAGAGCTGGATCTGCTGGTATGCACACATAGAGTACTGTAGAGCCATTCGACTCAAATTGTAACGTAAATTCTAACTAAAATGATAACTTTTCCTTCTGTCACAGGTTGGAAAAGGTCGCTTCGCCCAGGTATACAAGGCTAAGCTGAAGCAGACCACGTCGGATCAGTTTGAAACAGTGGCTGTGAAGATCTTTCCCCCTGAAGAGTATGCTTCCTGGAAGAATGAGAAAGACATCTTTTCCAACACAGACCTCCGACACGAGAACATCCTTCACTTCCTTACAGCTGAAGAGAGAAAGGTGGAGAAACAGTACTGGCTCATCACTGCCTTCCACCCGAGAGGAAACCTACAGGTGAGACCACCAATGTCAGGTTACCCAACAATTCTGTGCTGTGCTTAGCAGCTTCCATGGCAGAGAGTTGCTGTTTCAGTCATAAGTTACAGCACTGTCCTCTTATCCACAATGCTAACAATCCCATCATCCCGCTGCCCTTTAGGAGTACCTGACACGTCATATGATCAGCTGGGAGGAGCTGCAGGTACTGGGAAGCTCTCTGGCTCGGGGCGTCGCCCACCTTCACAGTGACCGCCTCCCCTGTGGACGCCCAAAGGTAGGACTGTGCAGCTGTGTCCATGTGTCAAGCAGCATAACAACCCTATATATCTGTACTAGCCATACTTTACTGGCATAAAGGTCAATGTGTGCTCTTGTTTTTTTTCTTCACATTACATTTGATTTTCTACTTTGATTCTTTCTGTTATAAAAATGGTCCCTTAAGTAGCATTTTTAGCTATATTTTTGACCCCCATGCTTCTGTGTCCCCAAAGGTGGCCATAGTCCATCGAGATCTGAAGAGCTCCAACATCCTGGTGAAGAACGACCTGACTTGCTGTCTGTGTGACTTCGGGCTGGGACTCCGTCTGGACAGCAGCCTGTCTGTGGATGACCTTGCCAACAGTGGACAGGTCAGTTTCTCTTTTTTAATAAATTTTCTTAGTCATTATGTTACTTCAAAGTCTCCTGTTTCATCAAACAAAATTTGACCCAGAGACAGAGTTTTAAAAGAGTACGCTTGCCTCTTTGTATTTGAGCAAGAAACCTGAACTCCTACCTGCAGCTACTAAGATAGAGTTGGAAACAAATCACTTATCGGGAACTTAACCATCTATCTGCAACTTGATCACAGTCTTCATGTATAAACAAATACAACAAATATGACATAAGTGCACAGAGTGCACAGCACTTAAGACAAAGGAAAAAAATACAAAAATGTACTTTGGCTGTAAACTGGTACAGGTTGCATTCAAAATACAACCTGAGTAATAGTAGAGAAGAATCTCTAAAATTAATATATTAATTTTTCGTGCTCTTGTTTGAACCAAAAAAAAACAAAACAAAAAAACATTGTAAATTGTAAAAAAAATTGTAAAAGTGTTTCTCTGGACTCTTCTATCTTTTGGCTTATGCATTGCATTTTGAATCAAATTATATAATTTAATTATAAATATAACAAACAAGGGCATGTATTATATATTTTATATTAACAAACCAGATAATTAAATGCCTTTTTAAATAAGTAGAGGCATATTCCATAAAGAAAATGTTACTTGCAGTTTTAGAAAGAGTTCAAAATTAGCCCCACCTCAACTTCACCTCAACTACAATAGTGAGACATGATTTCACACACTTAAGTCCAGTGGTTCACAAATATTTCCAAGATAAGACCATGAATTTAATAACTGATTGAAACCACCTGTTTAATGTGGAGTAATGCATTAAATGATATACATTTATATTAATATGAAAAGTCAGTTTAGATTAAATTTCTCAGCATAAAGGTAGAGCAGTAAAAAGTACTATATTTCCCTTTGAAATGTAGTGGAATAAAGTACCTAAAACTTGAAGTAAAATCTCTTGTCCTGTCAGTCTTGACTAGCTGTGGATGCAAATCCAAGTGCTTCTGTCAGGTGTTTAATATGTTGCTACAAGCTGTGGGTTCTGAAGGAAAAACATTTTTTTTTTTGCTGTTATGGTAACTCTCTCTGTTTGCCAACCAAACCCTGAAGTAAAACAGCTCTGGTGAGATATGAGCTGCCTGTGTTTGTTTTGTCATCTTATATCTTAGCCTGGCTGAGTGTTTGTGTATTTTGTTGGGATACACCTGATTTGCTGACAGAAGAAATGTGACAGACAGACAGGCAATCAAAGGATGAAGGGAGAGGCTTCATGACATATGTTCTCCTTAAAGTGGCTCTCAGCTCATTTTCTATTGTCTTTCTCCATCTGTCTGCTTGACTTTTTCTGTCTTCTTTATTATTCATGATTCATTGGCTGGAAATGCAGCACACACAGGTGAGAGGACGCTTACCTGTAAAACTATCACTGATCCTTTTGTACACACATGCTACCCCCACTCACACATGTCCACACATACATACACATACTTATCGTACATGCAGACTCAGAAACACACCTGGCTGTGACTCACATCACCTCTTACCATCCTCCAGTCTTTTCTCGATCAGTAGTGGATTTTACCCTGAGATCCGTTTACTATAGATATTCCTGTCTGTGGCATTGTTGTATCCATTCAAATGCTCAAATCACAATCCATGGCGGATCACAATTGGTAGATGGAAAATCCCAGTTGGTAGGTAATTACAGTATAACCTCTGCGTGTGTTCATGTGGTCTAGCTTGGAAAAGCCTGTGAAGAAACATGGGCAGCCACAACAGTCCCTTTGCCCTGCACACACGCAACAACACACATAATGCTAGCTATATTTTGCAAACATAGCCTGCAAGCTTGTTCGCCTGTCTGGGCTTAACCACAGAGGTATTTTGATAGATTCAAAGTTATGCTGAAATCTAAACGTAGGAGTTTTTTCAAGGGCTGTTGAAGCAGTGGTGAAAGTGATTGTGTGTATCACACACACACATTTTGGTCTCTACTTTACTAATTCTGAAATTATTTGTAACAGCTTGGGGGCTGGCATGTGCTGATGGAGCCCAGCAGCATCAGGCACCATTATGCAAATAAATAGTGATTTATGTAAAAACATCACTCATAACAAGCTACTAAGCCATTTTCTGCTACACTGTGACACATTATCAGCTGTTTCCTGCTCACACAGCACCAGTGGTATGCAAGCAGCATCCAACGACTTTAGACTTCACAGAGTCAAAAAAGACTTGCAGTTCGTCTTGATTTAATCACCACTGACTTGAGACTTCAGTTAGAGTCCTTTGACTTGGGATGACATGATTTCCTCCCTAAACCACATGTGACTACACAACAAAACAAAGGCAACGGCATTCTCAGTTTACAGCAGGTACATGTTACAGTGTTTGTCACTCACTTAAGAACAAAAGCAAACAGAATGTAGAACAACACATACAAATGACTTCCTCATTTCATTTTTTTGTTGACACTTAGGCTATCACAAGCACATGATGTGAGTAGTTAAATGACTGGCTAGATTTAAGTGTCATCACATTTTTAACATGTCGACAAACTGCAATACTGACATTGTAAATTTGTTCTCGAGATTTTCAGCATAATTTTCTTGAGGTATTTTTTAACACATGTTAAAAAATGTGAACTAAATAAACTAATTTTATACACATGTAATGTGTGCAAAATTTGTTCAAATGCTTTTTACAATCTGTGGAGGGATGGGATGCATCTGTGTAAGTTGAGATTCTTGGCTTTGTCTTGGTCTTCACTTAAAACTTGAATTTAATCGTATAGGATTGAAGTTGGGACTTGACTTGGATTGTTTTGAAGGATTGATCATAGCTAAGGATCACACCATCACACACAGGATCTATTGACCTGCCTTTGAGCTTGATTTGAATTTTTTGGAAATGACTTGAAAGCTATTGGTCTTGAGTTGGGACTTGAGTTGGGACTTGAGGTGGAACCCATTGAACTTAACTTCAGTCTTACTGGCTTTGACTTTCAACTTTACTGGTTTTGAATTGAGATTTGACTGAAGACTTGTCGGTCTTGACTTGGGACTTCATAGCCAAACTTAGGACTAAAGACTTTCAAAACAAACCCCTGTCTTACTTCTGTGCAGAACGCCTATCGAGATTTAACAAGGAGCTCATCTACAGAGTACAACACAAAAGTTACACAGAGGCTGTCGTAGTGTAATTAACAATGTCACATTACAAACTACGCACAACTGTACTGAATCAATTTGTTCACACAAAAACAGTTGAATAACTTCAAAAGAAAACAGGTCACTAGTGTAGTTTTCATCTTGTCATTATCCAATAATGAATGAAGGTAGAAACTGAGTCAGGTTTATTGTCACTGAGTCAAACGGTTGCAATAACAGTAAGTCAGGAACCAGACAATGGGAAAGGGTAAACATAACACTCCAGCACACTGACATCGTGTTTTATGTGTGAGTGGTTTGCCAGAATGAGAGAATGAGATGTAGTCTTTCTCATTACTTTCTGCCCACTTGATAAAATGTCAGAAACAAGATATGTGTCAGAAACTGTAGTCCTTTGTTTTCTAACTGCTCCTGGTGTTTCTCTGCTGTAGGTGGGAACAGCACGTTACATGGCTCCAGAGGTGCTGGAGGCGCGACTGAATCTGGAGAACATCGAGTCCTTCAAACAGACCGACATTTACTCCATGGCCCTTGTGCTTTGGGAGATGACGTCGAGGTGTGAAGCCATTGGAGGTCAGTGCATGCACACACACACACACACACACACACACACACACAC
>JAPZDZ010000025.1:23727361-23738108 GCA_029783805.1 Acanthurus tennentii | reverse complement strand
GAGATGTTTCGACACAGACATGATTTTCCTGTGCTTTTAATTCCTTTGTCCTGTTCACAAAAATCCTTGTGATATATAAAAGCTCTTGAAACTCAAACAAACACTTTTTGAGAGCTTTTTCAGGGAAGAAGTGCTATCACTAAATAATAAGGAGCTTTAATATTAAGAAGAGAAGTACAGAGGTCTACTGCTGCACCGTTCTTGTTGAATATGTGCCTGCCTGGCATATCAAAACTGAGATGCAGGCAGGTGTTAATCTCTGTTCAAGCCAGCTGCATTGTCAATGTTGCACGCACAAGGTCACACAGATAAAACACTCACGCATAGACAGTGTCACAAGGGAAGAAGTAGAGAAATGGATACGAAAAAAGCCTGCTTATCAGTCAGACTTCATATTGTAAACCTCAGTATCTCCTGCACTCTGGTTTGAGCACAGACTATTGCTTGTGTTTTTCTGCACCAGCTCACTTTTTGGATGAACAGTGTATCTTATGAGAAAGCACATGACAAGCACAAGTTTGATTGTGAAAATTAGCCTAAAAAAACACATCCCAGACTTCTAAACCTGACTTCTTACAAATCTGTTTTTTTATCTTCCTGAGAAGAATGACGTTTCATGTTATTATTTTCTGTTCCTCAAGACTGTCTGCCTTTGCGCAATGTTTACATAGTTCCTCCTGCTCTTCCGTATTTCGTGACTGAGGAAACATATGACTTTTGACGTGTGAATGCTGATAAGAACTTATGTTTGTGTGACATTTAGTTTGCCCAGTTTTCACAACAGCTCATTTTTATCTGCTTTCTTTGCTTTCACTATAATTGTCATGAGCTTTAGTTTAAAGTGTTGTGTGTTTTTAATTGTTTTTCACCCACTGTGGGAAAAAAAACTAATATTTATTAGAATATATAGTGCATGAAATTTGTCATGCATTGTGGTACAGGTTTATCCAGACTAATGCAGATGCATTGTTTCTTCCTCCACAGTGTATGCAGCAGTATGTTCAGTTGGCCATCATGGAGGGTGGGGGGGCACCCATCACCTGCCCAGATATGGCCTGCCGAAAGACTGGAGTGCTACTGGACTCTGAGGTATGCCCTGTTTAAAACCAGTGATATGTGGGTCATGTGTGAAACCAAAAAAAGCAAAGGGTCTTCAGAGGCTGTAATACAAAAATATGTTGTTGCACAAATGTACTGAGCTAAAAACCTGTTTTATGCTGTTGGTGAACAGTCCTTGAAATTTTTTAGTTGTAAAAATCTGGCTGCACCAGTTTACAATCCACAATGCTGCCAGAAAACCTCTTGAGAAATCTGTGGTTGATTTTCATCCGGGAGGTTTTCAGAGTGTGTGGGCTGGATTAACAAGGGTGAAGTGTTGTGAAAATGCTGTGAATCCAGTCTTAATGACATTTCTGAGGAATTTCTTGCCTGTGAGTGTAAAGAGTAAAATGAAGTAATGTGAGCAGTCAGAGAAAAAGTGAGACTCCATAAGCTGTCACACACTGTAGATACTACACGGTAAACATGCCAGAGAAGAGGCTTGAACCAATAATGCACACACAAATGGAAAATTTGCTCCTCAGTTCCTCATTTCTGAAGTTTTTTTGTGGTGTACTGGCCTTCCAGGTTAATTCAAATTGATCTGATTGTAGATCTTCTATCCTCTGTTTTTGGGTAGTAAATATAAGGCAGTTGTTTGATGTACAGAAAGTATTTCTAGGGGTTAATCAAATGGCAAGTAAGTAATTTCAGTGCTATTTTTAGTCAGTCTTTGGCCTTATTAGATTTAAGTGAGATATGAAAAGTTTTCTCTTGCTGGTCTTTAAAATTTAACCTCTTGCTGGCCTTCACAAAATCTTTGGTTCATATGCAGATGTCATTTTGTAGCTTTTACGAAAAAATAAAATGGCATTTTAATTAAATTTACTAAACAATAAAGGAGCAGCCTTTTTTTTAAACTTAAAGATGTTATATTTAACACCATTTTTTTTCTCTCAGTGGATATTCACTAACCACTGAGGTTCCTCAGAAATAATGCAGCAAATGGCAGTTGCTAGGTGACCAGTTGATCCTGGGTTATTTCTGCAGTATCAGCTTCACAGCAACCACACAATATTTTTATCTTAAGCATTATGTATATTTGCAGTTGTCCGTTGGAGATGGAAAAAGATACTTTGACTAAACCATGACTAAAACCTCTTTTGTGCTGTGTGATTGCAGATAGCTGCCTTGGCCCCAGAAGGTCAGGTTGAGCTGTATCAGCGTCTGAAGTTTGAGAGAGGTACGTATTGTTGCGTTAGCATGCTGATGTCTGGTGACAGGCAGTGGGCTATTTCAGGTCACGCTTCAGCTGGTGGCATTAGACTAAGCAGCCCCACAGAGTGCTGAGCTTCACATGCCTGAGATATTGTGTGGCCTGGTGCCCTCTTTTCTCTTCTGACCTGGTCCAGTCTTACCCAGGAGGTTACTTAAGTTGTGGCTTCAGTGCCTTCAGTTAAACCAAACAGAACCAGCAGGGAATTCAGTATCTAATATAAATATATAATATCTAATAATCTTCAATTGAATTGGAAGTAATGAGTTTTAGTTCTAAAAAAACTGTATGCTCATTGTGTAACAACACCACAAGCTGTGGAAATGATTGCGAGGGCAAACTGTATCCCTGTCTTGCAGTGGAGGCCTGGGAGCAGGAAGAGAAACTGTTGAAATAGCTTTCTGTTGACATTTACAAATTGCAAACTGAGGTTAGTTTGCGTTGTAGCTGTTTAGGTCTCTCCCAATAAGACAGTCACAATATGCTGTGCCAATCAGTTGTTGTTTACTCTGGCCATAAATCATAAAACTGATCATTTTGAAGGTATAAAGGAGTGCAAAGTACAGGCTGTTTAGCAACACTTTTTTCCCTCCGTTGTTCTTCATAGTGAAGATAATGAATTGGCTCCGTGTCAGATCATAAAAACTCAATTTTTTTTATTCGGTAGTGAAACAAATAGAATTTGTGCATATTACACTTGATTTTTATCCTTCTGTCATCATAAACTGTTCAAGAGTTTTTTTTCTTTCAAAGATAAGCAATCAAAAATGAGTACAGTGCACTTTTTACATGTTTATAACCATGCTGAACAGATATGGCAGTGCCAGTCATCTGAACAGTCAGTCCACCACTTTGATTTGGACAGGATTGTTGGCCTGCCATGAATTCTGTTACATTCATATCACTTTCAAGATGATGGCAAACATAACAGGATAACAGCCTCGGAGATACTCTGACTTCTCATCCAGCACCATCGCTAGCTCCAACTCTAAATATGTCCAATACATTCATTATCAGTGTAACTAGTATTGAAATTATTATCACTAAATTTCTTTAACACTAATCACTTTCAGATCATAAGGATATGCGAACCTGAGCAGGTCAGAGGAGGTGAACTAGCACTTCTCCAGTCCTAACTCTATGAACTGGCCTCTGGTTCTAAAATTAAGGCCCCACAGACAGAGTTAAACTGAGGTGGTGACAATGGTAAACATTACTGAGCCTGTTAAACATTAGCATATTAACATTATCTTTGTTAGCATGTAAGCATACTTATAATAGCATTCCAGAGCTGCTTGAGTGGTTTTTCTTAATAGTAAGGGTCTTTGTGTGTTTTTTTCTGGTGGTGTGCTGCCATAACAGAGTCTGATGTAGTAACGGTTACATTATGGATACATGTTACATTTAGATTTCTCCTTTCTTTTGTTAGTAGATAAGGGGGTGCATGTGTATTTGGTGAAGTGATGTGCAGCAAGTGAGACAGTGATGCAATGCATTTTGTTTGCTCTGTTGAGTTCTGTTGTTAAATTGTTGAGAGTCATGTAAGTGGACCAAACTGCATTGGAAGAAACTGGCCTTGTACTTTTACTTCTCTGTGTACCCAAAGTTATGCTGTAACTAACAAGTCAAGAGTTTAAAAGAGTAACCACTCTAATTGTTTTCTTTTGAGGGCTTCTTTTATATTTTCATTCACATTTAATCTGTTGACTTGGTTTTCTTGTCCACAGATCAAAACCAAAATACATTCAGTACCAAAAATCAGAAAAAAACCCACATATGAGAAGGTGGAACTAGGGAAAGTTTGAATTTATCATTTGAAAAGTGACTTCATTAATATCAGGTTAATAAATCACTAAAAAGAATAAAGAGAAAAACATGCATTCATATTGTGTATATGACAACTCAGCTATTGAATGTCAGCCTCTGAAATGTACTCTCCCTTCCCCTCTTTGCCTTCTGCAGGGGTGAAGTTGGACCCCAGTAAAGCCTGGTGCCCCGTGCTTGAATGCCAGGCGGTGTGCAGCTTGCAGCCAAGCACTGAGGGCAGGCCCACTGCTGTGCCATGTCCGACCTGTCACACCGTCTTCTGTTCCGGGTGCAGGGGGCCCTGGCAGGACGGCCACACCTGCCCTGAGCGACAGCCCATGATGTCATCCTCACCCTCTCATGAAAGCAGGTCAGTCAGCTGCCCTTTGCCTGCAGCCATACAGTCTGAGCTGCACTTAGAGAATGATGCCGCGCTAAAAGCAGGATGGAGGTGTCAGGACATTACAAAGAGCATACAAAACAACCATCCATCACTGATGCTTTAATTAGAAATTATTCACTAGTCAATTTTAAAACTACAAGTTAAAACATACTTATTTTTTTTAAGAACTGTGCATTTCACTTTTAACTGTTCAACACTATCCGTTCAATTGTTTATTCTAAAATTTTATTCTTCTATTTCATATTATAAGATAGTTGCAGGATAATTACATAAATGGATTATACAAATGATGTGTAGTTCCTCATCTCCCATTCGAGCTGAAAATAAACTTTTTTTTAGGTTTAATAGCTTAGTCTTCCTCAGCAGTGCCCTCTGTGTCGTCCCTGTTGTACAGTTACATTACTTTGCTGCTCTGAGCTGTGGCTCTGCCAGACTGACTGATGTCATTGTGGAGTCACTGATTTATATTGGAATTCCATTGTTTCTGTGCCAAAGGGAGGAGGAGGGTGGGCACCCAGCCACTTAGTTCAATGTGCAGAAAGAGTCTGTGCCCTGCAGAAAAGCTGTGGTCTCTACATTTTGCTGTGGTGGAGGACAGAACAGACATGAGAGGAATCAACTTTAAACTTGAATTTGAAAACCTGATGTTAACTTGCCCCAACCTGCAGCTATAATCACCAAACATGATCATGAAGTATCAGGGCTGAAGCTTGTGTTTTTCAAAACACTGCGGTTTGTAGTTTTCCTCAATTGCAAACCATCTTAAAATGTATTGATTTTTGTTTAATTAAATTGAGTCATTTTATTTGACAGCATAATGTTCTAATTGTTGTCTCAATGCCATCACTGTACTAGCCCGATAATCACATTAAAATGGCATATGTTTTTTAATTTGATTATTCAATCTGATGTTGGTTTTACACTGTTTGCTCTTTGCAAGAGAATGTGCAATTTTTCTAATCCACCAGCAGCAGGTCACAAATCTGCTCAGCTAACTCCATTTCCAGTCGACACAGAAACAGCAGTGGTTGCTATGATTTCAAATCCATCAAAGAAGTTATGCTGAATAAAAACTTTAATTTCTCATTACACACACACACCAATATTTTTGTGCCTGTTTTTTCAACTGCTGGTGTTCTTGATCCCGTCTACAAAGCCTTGAGTGACCTAGTTGTTTTTCCGATGGGGGAACAACGCGTCTGAATCACTGATAAAAAAACAAAGAAAGATGTGGGCAGGATTGGGCACTGTTCAAAAAGCCCTCCTTTTGAAACTGATCCAGTGTATAATTTCATATGAACAAAGGAGGAAATGAGTAAGTATAATGTGAATGGAGTCACTTGTGGTGAGGATTATCACTTGACTCAGCGGTTCCTCTCAGCTCCATAGAGGTTTTTTTCATCTTTCAGCTTATTGTTTTGGTTTTATGGCTCACATCTCTTTTTGTTGGTTTTTCTCAACACTCATGATGTTTCCCTGCCTTAAAAGCTCTTATACACTGCAGAAATGCAGCAATCAGCTTTTTCAATTTCTTCAATATAAAACCTGAATTTAGATTTAGATCTCTGCTAATACCAATGCTGATACCAGAGCCCTCTTCTTCTTCTTCTGCTTCTTAACACTTTTTATGAAAAGAGTCAAGAATATACAATAATGCAGTACGTTTAAATGTGATCCAAAGCAATTTAACTTGACTGTAGGTTGAGTGGACCTCACATACAAACAGGTGAAGCAGTGAAAACTGCCATGAAAAATCCTTTAATGTTTGTGATCAGTCATGATTTATCACCTTTACTAGTGCTAATAAATAGATTTCTATGAAATAACAAAACAATGAGAGACTTTCAGACAGTTCAATGGCAGATTATCAACTCCACAGCAAGTTTTTCTAAATGAATATTTCAAAGAAGAAGCACAAGAACAGTGAAGATAAATACATGACCACACCTTAAAAAATTTCTCTCGAGTGAGGTAACCTTTAAGTTTTGTACATTGATTGGTGACAATCAATACCGATATTGAATCAGTACCCTCTATTATAAAATCACTAAAGGCTAAATGCACAGCACCAAGTGTTAGACAAATTAAGTTATCAAGTAGCAGAGTATTTAGCTTCACAGAGTGAGATTTTGCCATGGAGACCAAATCTAAGCTTAGAAAGTAGTGGACTAACTTTTATAGGGTGCTATAAACATTCCAGATGAGTGCTGATAACACTCTGTGTCTGCAGGGTGTGTCAATAGCCAATTACTAACCAGTTATTCACAATCACTGTACTTTATTACCTGTACTTATGTCAAAATTGTGTTGACAGCTTGTTTTCTGCCCCCAGAAGTCCAAAAAAAAATAAATAAAGGAAATTAGGTTTAATGAGATAATAAGTCTTAAAGAAAATTCCAGAATCAGCCTTCAAAATTTGATTGTATAGTAAATTGTTCTGTCTTAAAGCTTCTCTGAAAACCTTAAAACATGACTTCAGGGGTTTTACTAGTATCTGTGGCCCTGTGCTGTGCTCACAGAACGCTTCCCCTATACCTTTAAATCCCAAAATAATTAACCCAGTTCAAAGTGAGCACTGACCCTTAACTCTGCTGCTAAATATAGATTTCACACTGTGCTTGACGCTCTTGAGGCCTGCATGGCTTCATACAATATGCCCCCATTTCCAGCATACCTTATATCTCTCCTGTGTCTTCCTCTCTGTACAAAGGGCCCGCTCCGACAGCGACTCTGACATGCCCATCAAGCAGTGTCCTATGTGTGGCATCTACATTGAGAGGAACCAGGGCTGTGCCCAGATGCTGTGCAAGAGCTGCAAACACACCTTCTGCTGGTACTGTCTGCAGAATCTGGATGTGAGTCTCCCTTGTTACCCAACTCACAGATATTATGTGTGGAATTCTACACTTTTTTTTGGCTAAGTTCACAACAACTGCCTCACTGTCCTAATTTGAGTGTATGTATATCTGCCTAATTGCCGTATAATAGGTTTCTTGTCCAAACCTGTGTTTTTTTGTCTTTGCAGGGTGATATTTTCCTTAGGCATTATGATAAGGGACCATGCAGAAACAAGCTGGGGCACTCCAGGGCTTCAGTTATGTGGAACAGAACGCAGGTAAGGCCTCAAAGCAGACAGCAGAGCAGACACACAGTATTCATTTCAGGGTTGTGGTGATGCTGAATTGTCTCAATAGATTAGCCTGCAGAGGCACTCATCTGAGGGTGGAAGGTTTTTTGATGCAAGGGTCTATTTTGGAGTAAAACTGTGCCATCACCTAGAACGGATGCTAAAGATTTTGGACTGCATCCCAGCTGTCTTTTGTTGTCACTTCAGCTTGTCACTACTGAAATACTCTCCAGTTTGGACGTCACAGGAACCCACGAAAACCTCCAATCTGGCTGATTTAACTATACTGCAAGTTTGAAAGTAGTGCCTAACTCAACGCTCTTTCACCAGCACATGTGGGAAACAGCTTGTACATCAGCTGCTACATTTATCGCTGAATTTCCCTTTTAAGACCCATAAAGTCTGTATTAGCACATTGTTGTGTTCCACCAGTGAGCCCAAACAGTCCTTGATCAGACATTAAGCTGCAACTAATCCCGGCACTAATCTCAAATTCCTGCCCCGTAATGACGTCCTTTATTCAACAGAACGATTACAATTGGCCGCTAAACCTACTTTCTCTCCAGTGCCCCTGCTCCGATGCCATTATCACATGACAAGTATCAAGTCTGCAGTGAACCTCCTGATTGCGTCTAGGTGTGTCTACACTGCCAAGTGTCTGGAGAGTTGAAGTACAACAGCGCAGTTGTTCCTTACAAAACAACTCATGACAGACTTGGTTACACCCTTGCCTAACAGGTCCTTTAAGTTTTACAATCAGCTAGTCACAAATTCCTCTGCCACTCTTATTCCTTTATAGCTGCCTCTGAATGCTGCCAAAGTGAAAGTCCATTTAGGGTATATTGTAAGCAACATTTGTAATACATAAAGTCTTGTTATAACTTAGCTAGACAGTTATACTGATGGATGAATATACTCACTACTGACACAGACTACATGGCCAAAAACTGTAGACATCTGAACATTACACCCGTCTGTGATTGCCAAACATCTCGCTTCCCCTACCATGGCCTTTGATACGCTGCTGTAACAGCGCAACATCAGCCAAAAGAGCATTAGTCAGGTCGGACTCTGATGTTAGGCGATAGGGCCTGGCTCATGGTTGGCATTTCACCCCTCAGGTGTTGGATTATTTGCTGAGAGGTCAGGGATCTCTGCACGTCAAGTTCTTACCTCACTTGGAAAATGGTGATCTTTGTGCTTGGGGGCACTTGTCATTTAAAAAGAGGGAAGAGATAGACGCAAACTCTCCATAAAGCTGGAAATACACTACTTTCACCATTGTAACATGGATGAATTTTCATGCTAAAATATTAATGTAATGCTAATTTCCTTTCAAAAGAGCTGAGGAGGTGTGTTATGTCATACTGTCCTTCAGGTGGTGGGCATCCTGGTGGGGGTCAGCATCATCATGCTGGTGACCTCTCCGCTCCTCCTTCTGGCCTCGCCCTGCATCCTGTGCTGCGTCTGCAAGCCCTGCAGCGGGCAGAAAAAGAAGAAGAAGAAGAGGAAGAAGGACCTCAACAGCTCCTCTGCATCATAGCAGCTTCCCCCTCTCATCAGTTCAGCCCAGAAACACTCCATTAATTAACCTCATGAGGCCTAGAGAAACCAGGAGAGCACGAGTTCTGGATGGTGGAAAAGCATTAAAATTTGTGGAACAGTAGAGAACATTTTCATGACTCGAAAGACTGGAGGCCATGTCAGTGGTTCAGTAATGTTGTCTGGATCAACAAGTGCAGACTTTCATCTTAAAGTTCTGTGCGAGAGCTGCTCAAAAATCACTCTTTAATCACAAGAGTATGTACTTTATATAACGGACGTGTAAATATTGAAGAGAATGAATGTAAGTAACTCGCCTAGTTTTTCAGATGCTCAACAGGTAGTACGGAGAAGACTGCGGCTGTGAGAGTTCTCCTAAAAGGGGCTTTTATTATCGGCCACCTGTCTCTCTCTCTCACACATACACACACACACACAAACACGCGATTAAAGTGCAACGCCACCTTCATGTGCCAAACATCATGATGCCAAACCAGAGGTGTTAGGTGCTCAAGTGCCTCACTCTACAGTGCCTGGTGCTTGGTCGTATTTGCTTTGCCTTCCATTCTATCTTTATCTTATGCAAAAATTTAAGCATTATGAAAATGGACAACCGTCAGGACTACACAGGGTCATAAATCCCTACGCAATGCAAAACATTCTTTCAGAGCTGGAGAAGGCAAACGGCATCAGGTCTGCACCGTACATTCTGTACTGATATGAAATATGATAGGGCTTCAATGGTGCACATAGAACGTTTCTTCTGCAAATGTTTGTTGTCTCCATCTGGCATACAGTATGTTCCAGACCAAAGGCTCTACTTTTCTAAAGTGTGTTAATGTGTATTTATGGGTTATGTGTGAGTGGTATTCTGCTATCATTTATACGTTTCTGTTGATGTTTCTGCATCAGATATTTTATAAAAGCACCATTGTAATTAAAATAAACATGCATCAGATGATATCATGTTTGCCAGTGACATTTATCTTTTCACGGCTCATTGGTTCCCTTTTGTCTTTGCAAAAAGGTTGTTAAAAGAGAGTACATGAGTCTTTACGTAACAGGAGTGAACATATATTGTTTATAAATATTATTGTATATTGTTATCACAGTGAATTAAAATATGAAATTGAGAGTAAGTGAAATATATCTGTTATAGATACAAATTCTGCCTTGAAGTCTTGAAGGACCTAAGCTATGTTGTAGTTTTACATAGCTGCTCTTTCTGCAGGCAGGTAAGTATATTTTAATTATAAGCAGAAATAATGCAGATCATATTCTCATGGTATCATACATTACACAACAAACACACATCAATAGATAGATAGATAGATAGATAGACAGACAGACAGACAGACAGACAGACAGACAGACAGAGATAGATAGATAGACAGATAAATAGATAGACAGACAGACAGACAGAGATAGATAGATAGATAGATAGATAGATAAATAGATAGACAGACAGACAGACAGACAGACAGACAGATAGATAGATAGATAGATAGATAGATAGATAGATAGATAGATAGATATTGATATAACGAAATATGTA
>JAPZDZ010000025.1:23696787-23708811 GCA_029783805.1 Acanthurus tennentii | reverse complement strand
TTTTACACCAGATTAAAGTGCTATAATAAACCCACCAATCCACAATTTATTATATATATTTATATATCTTTCTATATATATATATATATATATATATATATATATATATATGAACAAATCTACTATTTTAACATTAATTTACAGGGTAATATACATTATATTGTAACAGCTGAAATATCAGCACAAATAGATCACTGTCACACTTAACAGCAAAATATATATGATTATATAGATCCATATATAATCATATATACCAATATATAATTGTCATATATGCATGTAAAACAGTTAAACACGTCTCAGGCTTTTCAAATGATACCCAGAAAAGCAATTGTGTATCAAGACGTAAAAGCTTTACAAGTTTCTCTCTTGAAAGAGTGACAGGCGCCGGCAAAAGTGCCACAACCTGCGGGTATTTGAGGTCACAGGACAGTTATTTGCATATTCCACAAATCTATTGCAACACGTTACTGTCTACAAACAGTACAGCCAGCATCCTGCAGGAGGAGCCGGTGTTAGCTGGACTCACACGTACACCCACTGAACAGAACATTACGACGATGGGTGATCTGATTATAGCTATGTGCTTTCTGATGGTGTGCTATGACAGTGAACAACAGGAGGACTACAATACACAATACTCTATAGATTAGCCTCAGAAGACAACCCAAAACTGTACTGTAAAAAGACTAACCCCCTCCCTCTCCCTAGGAAATACCCCCTCTTCTCTGAGTTTAGTGTCATCGTATCCTGCTGCTGATGAGATTTTGGTGTTTTACCACTAATCACAACTTCACTTTGACACTCCACCATCACCAAGAGTAATGGAATGTGTTCAGCTTTTTATCATATTTCCCTATCCTTGGGTCTCTCTCCGTCAAGGCTGACAGCACAGTGAGTAACATCCTACCAAATGAACAGTTCTAGGGGGTCTGAGAGGGTGCCAGGTACTCCTTGAGGTTCTGTAAAGTTCAGATACACAATCTGTAGGGCAGTTCTTTCCTCTTGCAGCAGTCCCAAACCTCAGCCGCCATCATCTTCACCACCTCTCAGGTGAGAGGAGCTCCGATGGTTCTTTCCTCTTCAAGCACTGATGGTCCCTTCCTTGCTTCCCTCTCCTCATCCCTTGGATACAACCTCATCTCACCATCATTTCACTGCTTTACACACTCCCCCTACTCTGCAAAGACGCTGCACAAGGCTGTAACAAGATACACACAAAGGTAATTTTTCACAAAGAAAAAAAGCTCCGTAATAACTGCAGTAGTAACGCACAACAAGCATCCGATAGCTGGCTTCCGGCCTGGGGAGCCCTGGTGATGTGCAGTTAGGTTTGGGACGTTGCCATTGTTCTAAAGAAGGAGGACTCCCCCTTTTGCCCTTTGTAGGACTTGTTTTTTCCCCGTGGGACGCTGTTTGTTATTCAAAAGCCCAGATCTCTATGTCCTGCACATAGAAATCCTCCTTTTTCGAAAGCATGGGGTTCCCAAATGTTTTACAGGAGTGACTCCTGCCATGGTAGAGGTCTCCGTCCAGCCACAGGCCAAACTCACCACTAAAGGAAAAGAGGACAATTTTGAGTGGGAGGGTCACAAACTACTTATATTTCTTGAGAACTGAACAGTTTTAGGCCATCACAATCTCTTATTTGCATCCTGGATGACATTTTTTCATTTGGAAGCTAACCTTTAAACTACATTGTATCATCAGATTGAAACTAAATAAAAGCTGCTAGAAGTCTTTGATTTCTCACATACTGTGTGCATCAAAAGCAGCACAAGCTCACCTTCCTCCACCAAAAGCTAAAGAGTCCATATCTCCTTTGATGAAGAACATGTTGTCACCTGTCCACTTGTACACCTGTTGCAGACATAGCAGAGCAAATATTTTAGAACCTATTGGAAGACATATTCAGTGTTGACAGTTTAACGTAGTTCTTACCCTGACGTAAACCGAACACATGCACATTCACCTTAGCTGCACGGTCCAGAATTGTTGTCTGTTAGCTTAGTTACAAGTGTTAGGCAGAACTGAAGGAAGTATCTCTTCACCAGATTGCTAATTACACCCTGCCAAAATCCTCCCTTGTTCACCAACATGCTGTGGTGCATGGCATAGCAGTCTTTCATAGACAGTCATTAATACGGATATTAAAACCACTATGTGCAGAAGTGATATGTGAGTGGAGTATGTGTATTATATTGTTCTAATAATTCTAAGAATTCTGGTTGAGTAAGTTCTTGTTTGTAGAAAAATGAGATAATTCCAGTGAAAATTGGTGCAGTTGCTATGTTGCCTTCAGCCCATTCATCTTTCAATCCCTTTGTTAAATCCATTCAGTTTAAATGCTCTCTACAAGAAAGCATAATCAAGACTGTGAGTTACGAAGCAATGCCACTGAATTGTGAGATGTTTAAGAACTTTTCAAAGAAGGGAAAAAAGCCTGCTGTGAATTACATCCTGTGTATAAAGATGCATGGGCAGATATTTATCACAGCATGAGTGTCACATGCATTGAAAACAACATGTGATTAGCAGGCATATTCACAGTGCTCATGATTATGGAGTATCACACTCTGCTTGAGTTATTATTTGACTTTGTCACGTTAAGTACATCACATGGTATTCTATATGGAAGTCTGCATTAATTACACACATTTTGCCCAACCCAGTCTTTTTTTAAACTTTTTTTTCACTTTCTAAACACAGCATTTTGTTGGCAATGCGCATGTGCTTGTGTGTGTGCTTTTTTGGGGGGGGGGGGGGTCGGGCATTGTTAGTTTAAGTTTAAATGTTTTAGATGTTTGAAATGTACTGACTATAAATGTAAAAAAGGATTGTCTTGTAATGCAGTATTGACTTTTTTGGTGCAGTTGAACAAGCTGTGAAGACAATATGAAAAAATTATCCTGAAAAAGTTGACATGGTAAACATGCTAGCATATATTTGCTTATTAAAAACATCCAGCAGATATGAAGCAACATTAGCAGCGTTAATTTGAAATCATGTTTGTATCCACCCGCTGAATGTGAATCCAGTATTCACTTCACTCTTAGCTGTCTTTGATCTCCAACTTTAGATGCTAAATGATCCACCAAATTCACCAGCTAGTTGTTTACTACAAGTGTTTGCCACTTGATGCAGAGGAGGTCATGTACAGTCTGTATCAAAACCTTTTTACTGACAATGAGGGTTTTAATGAGACTTAACTCAAACAAAATAAGCCAATCACTGAGCGAAAACACACTCAAAGTCCAACAGAGTAAAGGAGAACTGTAGAATTGAATAATAATTATGTCGCACAGTCATTTGATGTACTGTTCACATAAAATTGCTGTCAAGCAGTATCAGCCACACATGCATAACATTTCCTTCATTAAGGATACTGTATATTAACCAAACAGCAGATGTCCAACTTCAAATATTAATCACAGCTTTGGATCATTTCCTTACAGAAAGCCAAAGTGTTTCGAGTGAGGGAGGTATTTTACCTCAAACTCTGGATTGAAAGTGAAGAGGAAGGTTTCTCCTGTGCCATAAAAGCCATCACTGACTTTGAGGGGCTCAGATGCCAACGCACCAAACACCTGAATTCAAACAAACAGAGCAGAAGAACAATCAACAGCTGTACACTCGAGATACAATTCAAACACTGATAAGATATAATTCAGCAATTATTAATACTATGACTCAGTTCCAACACATTACAGTGTGCTGCTGCTAATTCTGTTGAATTTGCGGCTCACCTGACCATCGCTGTCTTTGATAACCATGAGCACTGGGGTGTCCTGGCCCTGCATGGCTCTGTACAGTGTCTTAATGCTCATGCCATGCTTTGATGTACCAAAGGCCAGTGTCCATGGGTACCCAATGGTCCGTGGCGGGAGATTCCTAGCAAGCTGTGAGTGTGTCAGATAATAATAATAAAAAAAAAAGATCGAGGAGGGAAGAAAGAAAAAGGAAATGAAACACAGAAAGGCCACAGCCACCAATGCTCAATTACAACTGTGGTGACCTTTTAACACTGTCTGGCGTTTAAAGAAGAGTAACAGGGCTGCAAACACAGAGCCGTCTCGAGGGAAAGAGGTTCCTGCACTCCCTGAGAGAGCTGCTGCCCTGCTGCCGACAGACTGAAGGATTAGCAGTGGCTGTGGTGAATGGGAAGATAAAGACCACAAAGGCGCTTGAGACGCAGTGTGAGTATGCTTCAAGTTAATGGTCAGACAGAACAGACACTGACTCAAAAACATGGAATTAAAGTGACAACTTTTTACAGTATGCTGCACCATTTCTTTTGTATAGAACTAAGGCCATTAAACCCTCTGTTCGCTCTCCAATAACTCAACAGTCCCTTTGCTCTTTTCTTGTTGGTGCAGCACATCCTACACCCAGTCATGTAATCAGCAGGCAGGAAACGAAGCCGCGAGGAGATGAGCCCCTGCTTGGCTCACCTCTGTGGGCCTGAGTGCTGAGCATCATCCTCAAGGTGATTAAAGGAAGGCGCCTATTGGCAATCTTTTGGTCAATGTGCCAACTGGGACTCATTTGGAGCCTTGTATGTGTGTCTGTGTTTGTATTAACCTGCAGTGCCTGTGGGGCACACACCACACCACATCAACATAAGGGCCTTTCATACTGTAATTAGCCCAGTGCTAGAGGCTTATAGCATGAGGCTAGAAGATTCATGCAGTTCTAAAGAAAAGAACAGTCTGACTCTCTGTGTTTTACATGCACCAAATTTGAGAGTGAAATGATGAGCAGGGCCTCAGATTTTACATGTTCAGTGTTTCAGTGAACCACATGACACACAGAGGATACTTGGAATGAAACATATCCACGGAATGGAAAAAGCTAGTATATTAAACATATGATGATTTTCTTGTTATAAGAAGTTTAATGTAAAAAACAAACAAACAAACCAAAAAAACCCCACCCAGGCGGGGGTGTTAAGACCTGAAACACCCAATGATCTTGGGTACATTACTACTGATGTGTCCCAGTTGCACCACAAGTGTATTTTAGAACATCTTGTTTTAAGCAAATTCCATGAAAAGACCAAAATCAATCATATATTAGTTAATCTCTTAATACTGCCCAACTTGTCTATCTTGGCAGTGGCAAGCCTCCAAGCAAGCTTGCTCTCACCAATGGCAGACATCTTAACAAATACATTAGATACATTCATTATAATATAATATAATTCATTTTCTCAAAAGGCAAGGTAAATATCTGAAACAACCTGACTAGTTTTTTAGGCTTCAAGCCCTGAAGAGGCAGAACCTTCTAGTGTTTGTACTAGTTTATTACTGTAATTATGATTTGTTGTCTTATGCTGTGCTTCAAATTCCTGTGAGTTGGATTGAGGGAAAAATTAGTAGGCTTCCCAATATCATTTCAATAATCCACAAGATGGGGACACTATAACTAAGGTCTAAAAGTTGAATTTTTAAAAGGACAAAGCCCTCACATTGTAAGTCTGATTAAATTAAGTTTTAACTGCAGTTGAAACTCAATATACTTTTCCTCTATAACAGATTTTAAAAAAAGAAGGTAAAAAAGGTAAAAAAAAAAAAAGGTAAAATACTTAATTTGTCAGAAAGTAAAGATTTTTGTGTATTAATGTCAAAACTGGTACAGAGTCTAAAAGGGTGAAAATACAAAAACCTCTTGCATGCAATTGAGCAAGATGGGTTGACACAACATGGCTGCAATCAATAAACAAAATATGCAATGGGCAGAACTTAGTAAAGGGGCTTTAACTGATTACCAGTTAATTTAACTATCATTTATCTTTGTAGATATCTTTTAAACATGACAAGAAACATGCCTACCAAAGCATTTTAAGCCTGACCCATATGACAGCACCTTTTTGCAAGCAGGTCAAGATACCTTTGATAAATCCAGAGTAAACTTACTGGAGACACTGGGAGTTACCTTCTAAACATCTCTCCAATGTTACATTAAGATCCGATGAACGATACAAATAGAGAAACTTCAAGTGCAGTTATTGAAGAGCTGCAGGCTGTTTGCTTTGAAATAATCAACAACTGCTCTAACTTCTTTTTTTAAACAGAGTAAACTGGCTGAGTTCAGCTTGACATCATTTAACTGCTGCTCGCAGAACTGATTTGGCTCTTGTAGCTGCTTTCTTATGATGAGTGTGAGAGGACTTGGATTTACCACATGCAGTAATCATTTATGATGCGTTACGTAAGTATCATCCAGTAGAGCAAGGTTTTTATTTATCTATGGTTAAAGGTCTATTTTTTAGCAGCAGATTACTGAGTTAGAAAGTATACATAAAAACAGGTAATGTGGCATGTAGGATCAAATCCAAATACAACTACAGTGCCCATGTCTTGTGGAATAAATTAATATATCATTCAGAAAAAAACAAAAAAGCTGGCCCTACTGATTTTTTATAAAAAAAAAAATCTGAACAACAAAGGAGCTATGTAACAGAGGCACAACAGTGAATAAGGCTTTCGATAAACACACTTGCTGGTGGAATAAATTTAACGTTGGTTACGCCCTTTTTATGTGATTTGTCGACTCATGGCAAAGAACAGAATATCACACACATTATTCATTGAACTGTAATTTACACTTAAATGCAGCAGGCAAAAAAAATGTTTTGCTGCATTAGCGTAAAAAGGCTTTGGACAACAGTCTTTACCTTTTCTATCTGGTCGGCCTCCAGGAGATCACTGGCTTCTCTGAGGTTGGGTTTGAACGTTTCGGGCTCAAGTTCTGTCTTGATGGATGTGCCATGCTTGGAGTTTACCTCTTCCTTGGTGGTGATCTAGACATAAATATTAAAAAGTCAGACATGCATAAACACCAGGAAAAGGACTGTTGTCACTGTCATTAAGCACTGATCCTGGGTAGGTTCAATTATAGCTACATTCAGCGATTTGTTTTGCAACAAATCAGGTTACTGATACAACAGATTTCACTAATGAGACTAACTATATCAGTAACCACTAAACCAGCTATAAACTGCCACACAATTAAGCTCTGATTTTTCTACACTGCTGCCAATAAACAGGAGCTGAAGTGATTAACTCTATAAAGCAGAAAAGATTTAAATTAACAGCTCTTGACTAATAGTGCGAATGACAGCTTTAACATGTTTAGAACTACCTTTAAACTACATCCTAACCTGAGCAAGAAAAGCTCCCATTTTAATTCAAACAGCTGCCCCGCCAAAATTATAAACACAGCGTTTGCAACACACTGATAATCCAACAATGTGATGATGATGGCTGAATATCTTTCTGCTACTGTCCAAAGCCAGATGACTATGACTGGTTTGGCAGAAGTAGGAGAGAGCGGGCAGAGATTCTGTCTGGGAGAAGAGAATGCAAAGTGAATAGGAAATCAACCCAATGAATAATTTGCACTCCACTGTTTGACATTTTCTCTGACCAATGGACTGTTTGGGTTATTTATCTTTCTCAGTAACAGAGGGTGATTGTGGAGCGTTTCACCACTGGTGGTTGGGATGCTCTCATGTTTCAGTTCTCATTCAAATAGGGCCTACCTGCATTGTCCTCTGAAAACATCACTCACCCTGTCAGGAGAGTCTTACTTCCAGCCTTTCACAAACACACTTTGTCTTTGTCATTCAATGCTCTGCCTCTTTTGCAGGCCACATTCTTTACATTTAGTGCATTTGAACATCAAAGACAATTTTCCATAAATAAAAAAGGGTGAATTTCCTACAGAAACACTCAATTGTATGAACAGCTAGCAATAACTACCTTATAACCAGCCTAACCACCTAATGGACTAAAGCCCCCAAAAATATCAAGACTACATATCTACAAGGAAAAGCTGTCACACAGAGATAAGGCTGCTGTCACGTGAAAACCTCATCACTCCAAACAAGCCAAACAGGTTTTCTGTAATGAGTTGATAAAATTTTTTGGTCAAATGCTTGAAAGGTTTGCCACAATCGATCTTGTATAACAAGTTTTGAATAGACCCTTTGAGGCCAAAAATACATTAAAAAAAAAAAAAAATCAACTCAACCCTTTAGTCTCATGTAAAGCATTAGAAGCATGTGTTTGTGAGGTTAGTATGCAACATAAACATGGCTGCGGTATGGAGCCTATGGGAGACCACGTTGGTGCAGACAGCAGTTGGGCTGGGCAGTGCAGAGAGAGAGGGGGCAGATAGGGCTGGTCAGGGCACCTGGAGTCGTTTGCAGAGCGAACGCAGATCTTCACTGTTAAGTGCATCAATCCGACGGTGGTACTCCGTCAGAGACACTACCTGGTAGTACAAAGACAGGAACAGGTGGAACATAAAACTCTACCAGATCTATTGCCGGCTGCGGGAAGCAAAGAGTGAGTTTTGGAAGGCAATATGGGCACTAATTAGTGCTATTCCAGCAAACTTAACACTGCTCCTTTATAAAGATAGATGTCTGAAATTTGAACAAACTATAACAGAGGCCAAAGGCCACAGTTAACTGGAGTTTGTTGTAGCTAAAAGAGAAGCAGACGGGCCATTTCAGAGCACTCAGTCATTTTGCATGTTTGTGTAATATTTTTAATATCATCACCACTAGATGCTTCAGTCATACTATATAAACGACACTGTAACAGAAAACAAGCTGTGGAGCCATTTATCTATCTTCTAGCCAAACAAACAACAAAACAAACAAACAACAAACAAAAAACAAACAACACAGAAGTGTTGGGAGTGCACAGTGTGTCAAGAGTTCTCCAAGATTTTGATGCTAAAACACATCAACAACAAAAAAAAAAAGGCTGAGCTTCAACTGATGCAACAACCCTTGCCAAGTCCATGAACAATAATGTTTGTCAGGAACAACAATCTGCAAAACTACAACCCAGACAGACCAAAACAATGACCTACTAAGCATGGCTACATTCCAACAAAGTTACACCCCACGCTGCATACTCCACTGAGAGCTGCTGCCTCTGCTCTGACACTGAAAAAAACACAGGCATAATAACACAGTCCACTGTGTCTAAGAACAGGAAAATGCACAGGATAAACAAAGAAAGTCATCAATATCATTCACCCATACACACAATCATGTTAGTTGCTTCAGCTTTTAATTTCAATGAATATTAAATTCTATGGGTACAGATGCTGCTTTTAATTACTTCTAAACTTTCACTCACCTTGCTACTATTGGTGTAAATTACTCTTTTTGCTAACAAGCTCCCTCTTTACTGCTGTTAATAATGAAAAGGAGAGGGTAAAGTACAGCCCTCATAAAATAAACATTTGTACCTCAGTTCTCCTCCAGCTTTTAGTGCATTTGTCCCCTTAAAAAGGATAAACCAGCAGCATGCTAGCCTGCTGTGCACTTTCCAGTGCGAATCAAATGCCTTTTATCTGAGGAGATCAATGTCATGAAAAAGGTCACCATTTGGATGTGACGAGTGAATTTAATTCTATGTCACAGAGCACAAGTGGCTAATTAACGTCCTCTTAAGAATTATAAACACGACATTTGGTGCCTGGGAATTTCTTTTGGTAAGTTAATAACGTTGTAAGATTTGAGAAGCCGGTGCATGAAAAAAGAGCAATACATTTTAACTGGCACCTAGCTCAGAAAACTTTCACACAGCTCACAGAGACACACACATCCTGAAACACTCTGCAAAGAGGACAGACAACAGATGAGAGTCAGCCCTGACTGACAAACAGTGGTCGGATAGTAGCCACTTTGTTAAACATCTGTCACTGGACTAGACCGGACCGGCTAAACGGCTAGCAGGCTAGTTAGCTCCGCTAGCGAGCTAATGTGGCTTGCTAATAACAACAGCAAGAGAACATATAACAATATACATCACTGAAGACTGAAATTATGAATGAGGCACAAGAAACATACGCAAGTATATTTCGGGGTCAGCCGTTTCTCTTGGTCTTTCACCCTCCTAGAAAACATGTCTTGCCTTCTGGGCGAGGTATAGGCTGGAAAGTCACATTACAGAGCTTTTAAGTTCTCCCGTGTAGCCCCGAGACAAGCAGACACTGTAAGGTACGAAGCCTGGCAGCCTGCTTGACGAAAATAGAAACATTATTTCCAATGGGGTCTCTACGCCGAGTGATTTGTGTGACACAGCTAACATCCAATAACAACAGGGGACGGGAGGGAGCCCGGCACCCCATTGGTTAAAAAAAATAATGATGCCGTCCCATAACCAAGAGGATTTAAAGACACAGTAACATCACTGTCCCATGAGGTAAACTTCATACAGATCCTGACAGACAGTGATTCCCAGAATTACAACAAAATGAAAAAGCATCACACCAATTGTTCACGCAAAATTTGATAAAAACTTAATAAAATAATCTATAAATAAAGTTGGTAAAGCACATGTGGTTTGTTTTTTCAAGCCCCATGTTAAAAAAGGTGCTGCTTCAAATTCATATATGCTCAACAGAACAAAGAGCAGCAGGTTCCTTGTTACTTATTCAAATGTAATGGATCATGTAGCCCCTGTTTGTCCGATGGCCATGAAGAGAAAAAAAATCTGTCCACTTTGTTTCCTACATCATTCATTTACATTAAAATTTAAATCCAGGCCACAGCTACCACCGTATCGGTTTCTTCATTCAATTAATGCATTCTTTTTATTGTCTACACACTCCTGAATAATCTCACTTGACCAAAACTCATCTGCACAGTACTTGGTGCAGTAACATGCACAACCTGTGCTGAAAATCTAGATGGTAATCCCTCATCTATGCTTCCTAGTCTTACTTCTACATTCTGTAAATGTGCAATAAGACACTTTGAAAAGTAAATATGACAACAAAAGGATAAAGATTGAACCCACATCAGTGCCACATGAACTTGTACGATTAAAACCAAAAAATCTGTTCTGTCGCTAATGGTTACTTTCTCTGCATACGTTGCGCATTTCATAATGGAGTTAGCCTTTTGCCATTCAGCAACACAAATTGCCAAATGCCGACCAACACTACTGACAGTCACAGAACATGTGATGAAGCTATAATAATACACAGATCGAGAAGGATAAATTACACAAACATGCAAAACACTTTGGTTGGAAGCTCAACAAAATGCATTTCCAAGCAAAGCAAGTGTTCACATACATAACTTAGATGATATAGAAAGTTCACACAAAAACTCACTATCAAATCAAGACATGTGCAGCAGTACAAAGAAGTGCAAAATACAGAAGCAGAATACAAAACTGAGGCTAGACGATTACACAATTCTGATGGATTCAAAACGAAGATCAGCACAATATGTTTGCACTATGCATTGCATAATGAAAGCAAATCAACACAATTAATTTACGTGTGATATATTAGATAATAATAAACTTAAATAAACACCACATAAGATTCTGGGTTCACAAGCTATGGATTAAAACATAGTGTAAAACTATACTTAATCCATCTGTTTAAGACAACACAACAGGTACAGGTAGAGAGAACAGTTTAGGGTCTGTGGACCTTACCTCCCATTCCTTCACATTGAGGTCAGTGATGGGGTCATCCTCAGCAGTTTCTGACACCTCATTTTTCTTGACAACCATAAAACCAGGCTCTTGTCCCATCCCCCTGACCCCCTCACCATACATGTCTGGGCTCCACTGCATGAAGAACACATACAGATGGTCTGACCTGGGGGCAGAAACATAGGAGAAAACTTTTAGTGAAGAGGCAATGCTAAAGAGATTTGATGGATCTAAATCCAACAGTCAATCTTCTAGCTCCATTCTAATCCCACTGGTGAACACAATGTTTATAAGAGCAATTAGACTAAACCAAAAACTGTAAGTATGCATACTATTACAAAAAAGTATGTATATAATATATATGTGTATATATATCTGAAAGAAATTCTTCATTACACAGTCAGTTTGATCAGTTAACACATCTTTAACATTACAATACTGATAAGAGCAGCTTAAAAGGTACACACAGTGGATGGACAGTTTTGTTGAAATTAGGAAATCTAGTGGTAATGATGGGAAATTTTGTCTCTGTTATCTCTTAGGCTCT
>JAPZDZ010000025.1:23662439-23675803 GCA_029783805.1 Acanthurus tennentii | reverse complement strand
GTGAGATCAGTGTGTGTATCAGACGTGTGGTCAACATACCGTCACCTTCTCTAAATCAGCTTCTGAGGAGGTGGGAGACAGGGGGCTGATGGGACTGAGGGAAGGGGAGCTTCCAACACTGGAGACGTACTCGGGATCAGGAACGTACAGTACCTGCAAACACAATCCATTTCTGTATTTACACAGGCACTGCCTTTGTGCAAACATGCACCACACACGCAGGGCGCAATAAAAGGGAATGTCTCTCACACACATATGCATACACACACACAGCACAACCACAAGTGTGAAACAACAAATAAATTGAAATCATGTGAACAGCCTAATGCTACTGACAAGGACAAACAGAGAAAGGCAAAGTGATTGTCATTATAGTAAACAAACATCTTTGAAAAGCATTGGCGGAAACAAGGTGACTGATTGTTTTCATTTAGTGAGAGCACATACAGTGTCGACGCAGTTGATGCGTGTCTTTTCCACGATTACATTTACCTCCATCTGTTGTGTGATGAAATGACAGAGAAGGGAAAAGGCTAGCTGTTAAGGAACTGTTTGACCTTTCAGGGATTAGACTCATTAGCTTTTTTGCTGCGAGTTGGACGAGAATTGATGCTGTGAAAGGCTTTCTAAATAAAGTCTATCATTAAAAATATCACACACAGAGCAGGAAAAGCTCTCCATGACTAATTTGTTGTAAAAAGTGGTACCTTTTTAACATCAACTACATCAGCTGGGACAGTAACAATTTCCACATTTGGACCAATAAAATATCTTTAGTGCTGTCGCAAAGAAGGAAAGAAAAACCTTTGGGAGGTACATTTGTTACTGACTTTCTTTCTTAAAATTGCACATTTTTGATTTGGTTAAATCCAAACACAGATTTAAGGTAAAAGAAATGAGCTGTTTTTGTTGTGTTGTAACATCTGCGTCTGAAGGAGAGGAGGACTGATGGTTCAATAAGTGCTCTCTACACCTCACTGTTTGGATGCCGCTCAACTCGGCATTGTTTGCCAAGAGCTGAGATGGGGGACGCCAGCGGGATTGGCGGATGTGTCTCGTCTCCATTCGTCCGGATTTTGTTTTGAGGCCAAGAAATACAAAATATCGTTTTGGATGTTTTTCACTTTCCCCCCATTAAAAAACAAATTTCAGATTTGGGTCTTTGGCTAAAAAAATGAAAAGATGAATCACAAAAGCCAGGGAAGCTGGCAGTGTGTTTAGTGAGCTAAAGATGGGTAGTTTGTGTCACGCTGTCGGAACTAAAGCATCCTTGGTAGAATATAAGGATCACACATATTATTATACATTTTTAGAAACAAAACAGGTCTTTTGCAATGAATTGTATCTTAATGGGACAAGTGACACTGTAATTAGCAGGGAATTTAGAGCGGATACAGGCAGTTGGGATGTGAACAGTGAGTCAGCAATTTGCTCTGAGAGGTAGGAGGATAAACACATGCTGGATACAATGTTCCAAAAAACTTGTACCAACATTTTTATTCCATCTAAGTTCATATTTGCACTGCAGAAAATGTTGAGTGATGTGAGGTAAAGGGCAAATTATTGATTATGCATCATGAGCTGTCAAAACAATCATTAAACCGGATGGTTGGTGACATGCTGTAGATCTAAGGAAGCTGTGGGAAAGCAATGAAGTGATGCAGCCAAATGTATCGGTGAAGGAGTGCACGGCGGTTCACACCTGGCCAGGCACCACTGCCCTGGAGAACAGTTTGTTCAGCTGGACCAGTTCGTTGGGTGTGGTGTCAAACTTGAGCGCAATGCTGTTCAACGTGTCCCGCGATTCCACCTGGGCCAAAAAAACAAGAGAGAGGACACACAATCACACTCCTGCTTCAGCTCAGGGCAATCTCTTACAGCTGTACTTGAGGATTGTGACACAGATGATGAGAAACAGTGAGAGAAAATCTGAAAACTGTGCAAAGCTGTAAATTCATTAATTTAAAAGGCTTTAATGCATCTTGATTGTACATCTAGATTTTGGAATGTTATGTAAATTAAAGCTGTCAGCTATTAACCAAGAACAAATTCCCAGGAGGTAGAAATATTGCTGTTAGAAATATGAACTGACGTGAGTGTCAGCAGCAATCTTGTGTGATCTTGTAAACCACCAGGGTTTGCAAAGTCTAGGGCTAGAATGTAATGATTCCTTCTCTTTCTAGTTATTATTTATTAATATAAAATATAACATAAAATGTGTGGTGACCAACACCATCACGGTTACTATTACTGCAGTGTTGTTGACAAGTGCTAAAAATGTTCAGTAAGTACTGAAACACACCAAAATTATTTCATGGTCATTCATTACTGCACCTGTGTCTGGGAAACTGTTTCACTTTTAGTTATCTGGTCTATAAAGCTGCTGCTAATGAATCACTGAGTGACTTTTTGTCTGACATATATTAGTGTTAGCTTCAGCCTAACCCTTTGGCATGACAGCATGTATGTGAGCATCAAGCGAATATTTAAGAGCCCTTTAACAAGATAACCATTTTAATATAAGTTAATTGGAATTATTTGAAAGACAACAGACTGATGTTTTGTTGGTGATGCTAACATTAATAAGCCAGCTAGCTAACAACAGTTTATCAGATCTGCCAGAGTTGGCTGATATTTCTTTAAGAAGATGCAGTCTTGGCTACCTTTACATAACAGAGAGAACCAATTGATTTTAGTCTCTTTTGAGTAAATCTGCAACCATTATCATTGCAAATCCAAGCTGCATATGTGTGGTGTGAGAGTGGAAAGGTGGATGGTGTAGGAAGAGTAACTAAGGCCTTGGGCTGAGAGGATGGTGTTTTGTCTGAACAACAGCTGTAAACCCAGTGTTATTTAGATAAAAATGATGCAATCCAGATTAGCAGCTATTCCTCACTTTCATATGAGGGGCTACACCAAAAGGATTGTTGATATTTTAATAATTGAAAAAATAACATAAAATTGTTTTCCTTGGTCAGATAATGAATTAATTAACTTATCCATTTAGCTCCCTACTGTGCCATTTAATTCAAAGCATATCATCTTATGCCACATTAAGCGCACAAACAAACAGAAGCCAATTCAGCACCTTATGTCACAGGGTTTAACGCATCATGCAAGTGGCTGTTGAGGCCTCACTCTGTGCTCAGCTGCTGCACCCTGCAGTTTGACACAGGTGCATTTGCTCTTCTCCACCAGTTAAAATCCATACAACAGAGATGTGCTCCACATGTCTGAACTAGTTAAGCATCTAACATGCCCAGTGGGAGTTTCTACCATCCAAATAAGGATGACAACCATGTCAGAAAGCCTGTGTGTATGGGGGTGTGTGTTGAGGAAGATGGTATGAGTGAATAAAGTGTGCTCAGGGGAGACAACCCCGAAAGCCCAGACAGCCTGGGCTGACTCTGAGCTGTGTTTAATTAGGACAAGATAATGGCACTGTGTGTTTTAGTGCTGCACTAATGCAACTGCCTTAGTGGTTCTTAGTGTGTGTCTCTGTGTGTTTGTGCGTAAACAGTCCTACAAAAAGGACAAATTCTTGACATGACAGACTTTTTCCAAGAGGATATTCTTGCACAGACAGACAGATGGACAGCCAGACAGACAGGCATACAGAAGGGCAATCACAGCACAGTCACGGACAGGTAGTTGAGTAAGAGGAACCAAGACAGACAAGCTGGAACATTAGTAACACAGCATCATTGTGTGTGAGGCAGTCACACATGACATGATCAGGATCACAACCATGTCAGCACAAAACAACACTGAGAGGAAGAAGCAGAAAACTCTCAAGCTCAGAGGCTGTTAACAACCAGTGGAACAAAATATCAATGGTGACACACAGTGAAGCTCAAGCTCCACCAACAGATCACTTTGTCTCCACGCAGCAACTGAGAGAGTGATGAGAAGCTATTTTTTTACATGTAATACATTTTCGATTACTAAATACCTTGTTTAAAATGTTATGAATTATATCTATTTTCATTACTTCGTTCAAGTAATGTAACTTATTGCTTTTGAATATTTTTAATTTTTAAAATAAGGGTTTTAAATTGGTTCCAATGAATTTTATGTAAACAATGGTGTTTACATTAATTTCCTGCAGATGTTTCCTCAGGTTTGAGGTTGAGCATTTTTATGTTGACAGCATTTTCAACTGGCTGGTAAACAAGCTTCACACTGTGCAGTCATGTTAGAGCTCTTTCCTGATTTCATGAGGAAAATATTGTGTAATTCCCAACACTGAAAGGCGTTCTTGTCTGTCTGACGACATGGCCACTCGCCTAGACGCAGTTGACTAGTTGCAGGCAGGCTGTTTAGAGCAATACCCATTGATTTGGTTGGCAGATGAGAGGCACAGCAAATTCAAACATGAGAACCAATCAAAAGCTTTGCCCAGAAATTTTAACTCATTAACTCATTCCTACATGAAAAAAGATGCAAAGCAACAGAATGAATGTTATATTCTAAATATGAGCTTTTCACCAAAAATGTATTTGTACACAACCTCTTTGTATTTAACCACATTTCCACTGCATTTTTCTTAGTAACTGTAACTGGTTAGAGTTACATTTATTTGGTCTTTAACTGTGTTACTCCATTACATACAACTTGTCACTTCCCAGCACTGACTGAGAGTCATAGTGAAATGAAATATCGGAAGCTTTCACATCTTTCACTGCAATACCCTGGTGTCAGGCAGCATTTCATGTGTCAAAATCCTTCGTAAACTCTAAAGTAGAGAGATAATAAGTGCGAGATTCAGTTTGAAACAGAACTCTATGGAATCTTATTTCAAATATTTCAAATAATAAAAATGTAGTGGATTCAGCAAGAACAGCAGAGCCATATGAGATCATCCCAAGGACCTGTGGCTCAGAGAGGCGAGAAGATCAGGCACTTAACAGCACAAATATTCAAAGAGTGTTATTTAGCCTTTTAGTTTAAGCATCTTCTGAGAATGGAATGGAGCAGGGCTTCAGCGACGGAGGTCAAGGCAGGGCACCGCTGGATCAGTATAGCTGTGGACTGGATTGTGGTGAAATAAAGCCAGGTGAGGACCGATACAACGTTAAGTGACATTCTTCCTGTGAAGCACTTCACTATGTACAGTTCCTAAGCAACGTTCCTTAGTTCCTGAGGTTTTATATTCATAAGAGATCAGCGTTTAACTTGAAAAAAAATATATAGTATATTTCCTTAAGTTATGGTAAAAACACTGTGTGTGATGATGCAAGTATGAATTGCTGGTGCATCCACAGCTTAAACCCAAGAAGTTCAAATTAGCAAGAACCCTGCAAAAAACTCTTAGACATGCTGGCTTTTTCTGCACTTGGATCCTGCACAAATCAGTTCACATTAACTTTAACTTAATGTTTGTCCATCTGATACCCAGTTGATTTTTAATTTGACATGACAACTGATAATGCCATAACAATGCGAGGGTCAAAGCAACACCACATCAGGCAACCAGAGGACCAACACTGATAGCACATTTGTGGGAAAACTCTCTTGGTGCTTGATAAAAAAGTAGATGCTGATAGCAGAGAATACAGCAGCAAAAGACTAATGACTATGAAAGTTCAGTGATACAGTAATACTGCTGTGTCACATGTTTTGCCTTCCAGCACAGCTCTGTTACTTTTGAAATGATCTTTAACGGTGATCACTTTGTAGCAAAATCCTCCACTGCTGATTTTGAAACAAAACAAAACAAAACAAAATTGCTTAAAAATAAGCCCTAAAATCCAGAAATCTCAGCAGCTGACAAAAGAATTGTTGATAATCAGTCTTGTCAACACATGTTTTTTCTTCCTTTTTTCTTCTTTTCCATTTAATTTTCACAGAACTACAATTACTGGACAAACCTGGCTCGCGAGTGTTAAACCAGAGCCCAGATTGCACACTACACTGGGTTTAGGTGCCCTACCCTCTAGGGAAACAAACTAATCAGATCCGAGGTCAGTCACGCTGCTGGGATACAGTCTCACTGACTCAGCAATGTGTGCAACTTTGTTTGCACAACAATGAACAAGGCAGAGCAGGGATGCATTATGCAGTATGGATTGGGTTTACAGGCTGTGCGGGGCTGACTGAGACAGTAGTTTCACCAGCAGAGGTTGCATGGTGAGCAGAACTACACTGCAGATGACCACAAAATGGTTGGAAGATGGATTATTCTAAGCCAGTAACTAGCTGCAGATGGATTTCACTGGGCTGGACACGAGTGAGGGCCAAAGGCAGAACTTTAGGCTTCTTTTATTTCTCAGTCACTGCCACTGACAATCATACTGTGCTCAGAAACAAAATAATTTCTATTTCTCGTTATTGGTGAAGCAAGGGAAAATGACATAATTATTCACAAATAGACCAAATTTAAATCTAAATATTTGTTTTTTGGGTTAAGGTGAAGATGCACGATAACAGGAGCTTGCTGAGAATGATTCAACTGTTCAGCTAGACTAAATGTTAAACAAATCAAATCAGATGACATTTTTCATAATTCCAAATGCCATTCGATAACTTTATGTATTCACTGCTTGTTTATCAGGCCGCATTTAATTCATTAATGTGATCAAATTTGAGATTAAGTTAAACGGATTTGAACAAAACCAAGGCAGTGAAGACATGGACATAACTCAGAGACTCATGGCTGTCAGGTTCAGAGATGTAGCGTCAGTCATCACAAACAACACAGGCCGTTCTAGTCTGATATACATAGTGCTCAAAGAAGTAGTACACAGGAGATCAGCTGCCAAATTTAGTCACTTTGAGTACATGAGTATCACGAGGAAACAGTATTTTCAGCTACTCACAGTATTTACGGAGGACTGAGAAACAAAAAAGAATGTTCCTGATGTTTTACTTAAAGAAAAAAGCATGTTGTATGGACAAATTTGTACTGTTTCTGTTAGTTTGTAGCTTGCTAGCTATTTTAAGGCAACACTTGTCCAAATTATAATGTGCAATGGTTTTAAAGCAAACTACGATCCCTTAACATACCAGGGTTTTTATCAACAACATAATTCAACAACAGTTGTAATCAGGTTTTTCCAGTATCACACTTATGTGTTGCAAGTAAACAGGCTCTACATTGTCTGTCACGGGACTCCAATAACCTCCGACAGAAACAGTGATCTTGGCATGTCAGCAGCATTTCTGGGGATCAGATTACTGTCTGCCATGTGCACAGGTGCAACCTTAACATAGTTGCAAAGCAACCAGAGAAGGAAACAAAAAATGCATGTAAACAATGTGCTGTAGTGACGATCTAAACAATGAATTAAATTCCATGATCTCAGAGTTGCTGAGATGTTGGGGGCTTAAAGAATTGCCAGCACTAAAGCAGGTGATTAAAATCCAGCCAAACACGTTGTTATCTCTATGCTGCATGTAAACATCATAGAGAATTTTATTTCAATACTGATTTGCTCAATAAACCTAGACTCTCAAAAGGCAACAATTATTGTGCTGCACTAGTTTCACAATGCTTCATTAGCTTTATTTTGGGTTTAAATCAAGTGCCCCCTTTTCCTTTACAGCCATGATCCTTCACTTTAGTTTTAGCAAAGATGTTGAAAAGAAGGTTTTTCGGTAAACAGGAAAAGTAAAAACAACTCAGCTGGTAGGAAGACGTCACACTGCGTGCAGATGTACACAGCAGGCAGTGAGGTCATATTGGGAGAGTACAGAGGGACAGCCGTCACACAGTGTGGCAGACCCTAAAACGTCCTACGAAAGTGTAAGAAGAGAGCCTGCACACATGACAGCTTGTAGCACATGTGTCGACTCTTAATCGTGATGACTGTGTGTGTGTGCACAACATGTCCAGAGCTTAAAGTGTGTCGCTGGCAGCAAAGCACGTTCAGTACTGAATAAGCAAGAGAAAACTCAGACCTTTCACGCAGACAGAACCCATGATGCTGCTCTACATATTACATTTATTTTAAAAATTACTTTTCAGCCGGATTAAATTTAAAGGTTAAGGTATTTATTGTTGTTTTTTAAAGTTCAATAAATGCATAATGTTTCCAAAATCAATGCATAATCATGGAAAATGATTGTGATTTCCGAATTGATCAAAATAATCGTGACTATGATTTTATTTTTTGACTTAATCAAGCAGCCCTGCTACGTACTAGCTTGCATTTCAACACTCTCACTGATCTTGGATTTGTTTGGATTTTAGCAAGTCAAATAGTCAAGGGAGTGTATTGACAAAAAAACAAAAAAATACCTCACTGCCTCTCGCCATCGTGACTCAAAGGAACCAGTGAGACAAACCACAAAAAAAAGACATAAGAGGGACACTTCGACAGGTTAGTGCTCCATCTCAAACATCTCCTCTTAAGTGTGTCATTAACAACTGCTCTTAGACGTCTTATGACAGCATCAAGGTCCTTCATGATTTGTCACCTCAACCTCTCTATAAAGAGAGTCATACTGTTTGTTCAGATAACACGCCAGCTTGATAAATATCCTGTCTCAAACAGGATAGCAGGCGTCAGAGATCAGACCCAGAGTGACAAAGTCTTTGTGACTCTACAATGACAAGTGCAAACACGGACTCACTGTGTGTTTAAAGCACAGCCACAAAAGCAGGAAAACAACTTTAAAGAATAGTCCTGACATTCAAAATCATTAATGTTTTGTGTAACAAGTAATCAGTTGTTCCATCCTTAAACTATTTACAACACTTTGTTCAGCATTTGTGCATGTGTGATGTCCCTGGAACATGGCTGGTATTTTAGAAATGAAACTTCAAAGTTTTTTTTTATAGGGAGTTAAAAATCAGCTGGGCACCTACAGTGTCGGAGCCTTCTGTCCCAATGACTTCGGCAAACAGCATCGATTCTCCCTAGGTGCTGTTTGCTACTGTCTCAACTATGAACTATTTATTTTTAGCTTTACAGCTCCTCTGTTGCTCAGCACAAAGCCAGCTTACAGGACATCAGGTCTACAGGACACAGCTGCACAGCTATAGCTGCTTCAACTCTGTTTTCACATGGTTTTCTTTAATGTTCTGCAAATAAGGTCACATGTTGGCTTTCATGGTGAAGACACCCCTGCTTTTTGCTCTACAAACAAGATACTTTGAAGCCTAACCTGGCCTTTGACAGCTGCTGGCTCATATATCAAATAGCTCCTCTGGTAGGTCTTGTATCAGGAACTCATCCAATCAATATGGGTAAATATATCTGGTGTTCCATGAAGTAAACACTGGCACGGCCAGATGGAGGGCTGATCCTGGCACCAGACATAATGTAATAATAAAATGGTTTAAATTTATCTTAAAAAATCCATTTACATACGCAAGTGATATTAGAAACACAACTAGCTTCAAACGTCACAGACCCACCAAGGCACCATGAAAACGACACATGACTTAACCGAACCTAAGAGGCACGCAACCATCGATTGTACTGTAAGAGGAGCTATCTCTAACTCAATTAGGCAGCAGAAGACAGGGGACATACAAATGTGACCCAGTGATAAAGACCTGTTATTGACACATTGACAGCAGAACGAGGGCAGGAGGGGAGAAGAAAGCAAGAGTAATCACAATCCGGATCATAGCCGCTAATGACAGGTGCACCCTATCTTCTTATCCTCCGGATCAATAATACCCATTATTCATCTCAAACTGGGAATGAATAATTAAGCTCCTTCCTCTTAGGGTGACATCTGTCCTTTGGAGCAGAAGGGTAGAGGAAGGCTGTGGCAGCCATCTTGAGAGTGACTGACATCCAGCTAATGGTCACCTTGTTGAACAGAAAAATACGCTCAGATTCAACAAAGGCAGTTAGGCTGGACAGCCAAAGACTAATAGCTCCATTAAAGAGCTGCTGGCATCCTGGTGAGAACATGAAGTATGAAACATAAGTGCAAACCTGTGGGTGCTACTGCAAAAGGTCGACAGAGGGGATACGATGCAATCTCATGGCTACAGCTTTGTGTTCAGATTACTGGGCAGAAAGGTGTTTAAAGGTAACCTTTCGCAGGGGTTGGCTGATCTGTGGTGTGTGTAGGACCCGTTTCTGCAGTGTGAGTGCTTTAGATTCTCAATGAAAAAAAGAAAAAAGAATAACAAGTTTCACACACAAAATTCCTCAGAAAAACTAAAGAAAAGCAAAAGCAAAACCATAATCAACAAAATGAATTGCCTGTGTCTTCACCAAACCGGAAATAAAACTCAACAGTGTATGGTTTAATCACCCAGAATGCCATATCAAAGCAGCTATCGCTCCTCATTTTATAACAAAGGATGATGGCCAGCTTTAGCATGACAGTTGCTATGGAGACTTTGTTGTTACTATCCTAATGGCATGCCTTCTGTGTGCAACTACACCCTTGCTTATCGTTTGAAGACCTATATTTAGACCTTCTATAAGTGACAGGGGAGAAAGTCACATTATTCTGTCGTTTTAAAGGGGACACTGAACAAGTTTGCTGTCTCACTTTCAAGCTCTGATGGATTGCTGGCTCCGTTCTCCTGCTTCAGGCTTTGATAGCTTTGCCACTGATTTACCAACACATGCACAAGGGCCCGATGACACACACAGGGCCAAGCAAGGCAAAAAAAAAGATCCACTACGGCTTTGAAATGCCAAAGCTTAAGCATTTCTTGAGCCAGGATTTTCTGGGAGAGAGTCAAATGTACATTAGTACTTTTCTATTGCCTTACATTAACACTATAGCTGAAGCTGTGCACCTGCTGAGTGCTGCAAAATAACATTAAATGGATATGAGAATCGATATTTGACATAAGTGATCTTTTCAAGAAGTTCTACAGTCACATGGAGATAAAACAGGTTTAAACGACATGTTAAACTGAAATTTAATGTAGTTAACTTCAAAGTTGGTCTGTAGCCAGAAAACCAGCTAAATGTACTGCGGTTTGTATTTAGTGAAAATAAGTAAATTACTGGAAAATTCAAATTTAATTTCTTTTACACTAATAATTATATTAAATACAGAACTAAAATTATTGATAACTGCTATGTAGTTTTCAACTTATAAGTTTATAATGACAGCATATTTTTGGATCCGGTTGGCAGTTCTCATCACTTTTGTGTGCAAAGCCAATGTTGGCAAACATTAGAATTTCACATAATGATAGGACAATATAGAATTTCCTATGCTTAAAAATTCTTAGGAATCACCTGTAGATCTACATTTAGCTGATATCTAGCTATCAGGATTATGGATTGACATGCACAGCCAGCTTATGTAAGATTGTTTATAAAAAGACAGACTCACCTGTTTGTTGATTAAACATGAAAAACATTTTTTTAAATACCAAAACAATACAGCAGCAGTTCACCTCCTTAAAGAGCCTCTAAGGCAAAGCGCAGAAAATAAGTGGCGCTGTAATGCATATTTAGCATTTAAACAGTCATGGTTGCTTTGAAGTTAGGCTGACTAATAAAGTAAATGTTGATAAGCTTATAAAATCTAAAAATGAGACACCTGCAAACAGCAGGCACTTGGTTCTGCACTTGGCTTTATGAGGTCAACCGTGTGCAGGGAGGCTGTGATGATAAGACGTGTTTTAAAAGGGTCATTGTCACTCTGGCTTTGAGCTAATTTGACTAGAGATGTCACCTCGCTTGTTAACACAATGTGTTAAAATAACGCAAGTCATTAATCTCCTCTGGCCGGTATTACATTCTGAGAAATGAAAACGTAACTGAAACAATGTTTAACTTCTTTAGGTCTTTAATTTTGTTGGCTTCAAGGTAAAAGAGTAATAGAGACATCTTTGTAATTTATTAGTCTGCTTTTCTACACGTCCAGCTACCCATTCATCAGTCTCCATCTTCTCCATATGCATTCCTCTATCCCCTCCTCCATTCCTTTTGGTATCATCATCCACACACCTCTCAAATCCCATCATTTCTTCATCATCCATTGACTTGTTCTCCTGCTCTCAGACAGGGAGCTGTGAAAGAGCTGAAACAGTGGGATCTCCTCTCCTACCCAGCAGTGAATAATGCAATCAGAGTGACTGATTGTCAGGAGGGTGCGGAGTTAAGATTGCAGCTGATGTGTGTCTATACATGCGCACACACACACACACACACCTGGTGCTTGGTGTATGACTCATCTAATCTCCACAAGTCTTCCAATGCTAACCCTGCTTCCTTTGAGCACAGCTGAAATCCTGCAGACTGGTGACACTGAAAGACTATGGCTCTGTCATTATTAGACCCATCTTCTTCACATCTGGTGGAATCAAAACACATCTGGATCACACTATAGATAAAAATATACAGTTGAGAAGCATATCAACAGATCATTCATAAAAATCTTATAAAACTGAGCCAGTTAGATATTGAACATCAATATTCTTTCTCTGCAGACACAAACACGCCTTAAGCACTTAATATAAGATACTGTCAAGCACAGAGAGCTGGTATTAAATGCTATCTCTGATTATCTTGTTTACCTGTTCTTCTACCAGATATTTGCTGATTTTAATCAGAATTTTGCCATTTTTTGGTATTTTTATTGATGATTTTTCTTTTATTTAAAGAATAAAGGAGCTTTGTTATCCTTCTGTTGATATAAAAACATTTAAAATTCAGAGATTTTTGCCACTTTTATAAAATAAATAGAAAAGTTCAGCCGATAAACATGTTCCCTTAGGTATCAAGTCAAAACTTAAAATCTATTTGTAGTCTATTGAGTAATCTATATGCATCTGTTTTGCCATTTTAACAGCTCTGTGAAGTTGTACTTTTAGTGGTGTTGTGAAACAAATGGTAAAATTCTCGATGATAATGCTAAAGGAGAAATCATGAGATCACCAAAGTTCGGTTTATCCCAAAAAAAAAAAATTCTTTTGCGTACCAAATTTAATTGTCATCCATCCAATACTTGTTGAGGCATTTCAAAAATAACCACATGGTCCTAACTGATCATCCTCTGGCAACCCTGAACATCTGCATGCATTTTAATGGTAGCCAATCAGTGAGACAGAGTTGAGGAGATATTTAAGTCTGAATGAAAGTGGATGGAAAAGGGAATGACTGACTTACATTGTCATCCCTACAGCCATGCCGCAAGCATGGATAAATATTTGAAATGATATCCAGCATGATATGTTGTGAAAAATGAATACATTTAAGGGCAAATGACTGCTAAGACCACTGTTTTACTGCAGCCTACCAGAACACGTTCAGTTCATAAATCCATCTGACTCATCATGTTGTTGGCAAGAATGACAACATCATGAATGCTGACAACCTCCTTCTTTCTTCCAAAGCCTACAAACTGGAATCCAGACAGTCCTTCCCCCAAAAACTGCTCTCTAGTGTCACTATACAAAATGTAATGAGAGCTCTGCTGTGCCAGTTCTA
>JAPZDZ010000025.1:23614198-23628669 GCA_029783805.1 Acanthurus tennentii | reverse complement strand
AAGGAGAAATGCAGCTAATCTGCATATTTGAAAAGCTGCAACAAGCAACTGTTTAGCATTTTTGTTCAAAAAATTACTGACATAATATTTCCACCTACTAATTGATTAACTGACAAATAATTTGAGCTGTACATGCTACAAGCAACTGACAGCAACCTGCCCAAACATCTACATCGGTTGCACTGAACAGCAAGCTTCAACCAGTCACCACCTCCTGCATGTTGCTGCTCACTCAGTGGTTGCTAGGAAGGATACAGGGGCCTAATGATCTCTCATGTGAATATACTGCAAACAGTGATGGAGACAGAGAAGAAGGAAAAGGCCAGAGACCTCGACAAAGACAGGACTGACAGACAGGAAGACAGAGAGCGAGGATGAGTCAGAGAAAGACTGTGAAGGAGGAAGTGAAAGTAAAAAAAACGACCCTCCATTAGACTTGTGGTGGGCTAAGCTGCCTTCTGGTGCTATGTGACCAGCCTATACCGCCAAAGCAAGAGGGCTCGGGCTTATCTCAGCGCACACAAGCAGCTCTGCTGGCAAAGGCACCGTGGCATGGCTGTGGGTGCTGCTGTCAGAGCGTGACGAGGAGCTCTTACTCTCTCTGTGCCTTCGCTCACATTCACTCCGTAATTCTCACTCGTTCACTCAACCACTCCCCACTTCTCACTCATTCACAGACTGCATCCCACATGGTTTGGAATAACAGCATGGGAGTGAGTAAATAGGATATTTCTTTTTGTCTGGTTTAAACGGTGAGCCTATGTTTAAAAGGATAAAAGCTGTGATAAACTTCTACTAGATCATTTTTTTCTCCAGACCAAAAACCTATTTCAAAGTTTACAGTGAACTCTTTGAATAATTTTCATGAATCATCTACTTTAAATCAAATCCTCCTACCACAAATTCTTACAAAAGTGATAAATAGTTTCTTCTAAATGGATATCATTCAGAAAAAAATGGATATTATTCAGACAAATCATCATTGAGGTCTCTAAGCTGACATTACTGCCTCTAACTGTAGAAATGTAGGCAGGCAGAAAACAAGATAAAAGATTGATCGCAAAGAAGTGGCACAGCGGAGGGCAGAATGAAAAGCTAGCCATCACAGTGACGGAGTAGACGTGATGTCGCTAAAATATGGGATAACACATTCTCAGACAATCTCTTCTAGAAGACATTTATTCTGATGAATTCCATTGCTCACATGAAATTTGAGGAGGAGTTGTAAGAAAGAAAAACTAAAAGGAAATTCTAACTTTGCCTCCTTTCTCATGTCCTCACTGCCAAACAAATCACAACTTCAATAGAGTGCGATTGTTTAATTGATGTTTTCAGAAAGTTAAGGTTCGTTCAGATCACCGCAGCTTTGAGCCTGTTTACAAATGAGCCTTGTATTCCCTCATGTGGGGCTGATCAGCTAACTGACCATGGCAGTGCCACACCAGGATGAGTTCCGATGAAAGTTCACTCTGCATCAACCTTTCTGAAGCAAAGGGCTCTGTTTATATGGACAGGTAGTTACATACATGTCATTCACTTAGATTACAATTACATCTTCCACGGATGGTCAGCGTGTAGAAAATGGCCAATATGACTGAGTCATTAAAAACAAGGAATTGTTCATTTTTCATAGGCCTGCTGCGGTGCTTCTGCTCTTCACTTCACTATGTTGTCTGGGGCTTTTTGGTGTGATTGTAAGCGCTTTGTAGATCTTTCATCATCAGTGGTTCAAGTTTATTACTTTGTTCTTTTTACATTCTATAGAAACTGACTTCTGCCATCAAATAATTCACAGAATTCAGCATCCAATCAGATCAACACAGACGGCTGACAAGGCATCATGACCCTCAAAAAACACAATGAAGGGCATCTTCATTTTCCAGCCTTGATTACGCTAGAACCATCTGACAGTTTTGCTTTTCAAACTAAAGGTTGACTCGAAGTGGAAAATGAAATCATCTAGAGAATACTGTACCAAGGCCAAACACACTATTTTCATCTTCTTTGAAAGTGGTTACATTTTTACAAGTTGCCCTATTTTTATGTAAAAAAAAACAAAAGGAAGGTGTCTCACAGTGGCTTGTTGGTAATAGTCACCCTTGGCTACAATGTGGATGTGTAAACACAAGAGATGTGCCACCTGAGACAATTACATCAAACACAAAAAAAAGGAGAAACACCGGTGTTTTGCCTGCAGCTCCAGCTATAACTGTCAACTGCCACCATAGTGATTAGCTCTATATGTGATACGCTGTGACTACAGGCACGCAGCTGCAGCTGGATACTGGAAATGTTGCTGTTTTCAAGGACAAACGCTCTAGCAATGGGTCCACGTAAACAAAACCACAAGTGTCAGAGGTAAAAAAGCAACAGGATGGTGACCTAACATCCATCCTGACACTTCCTTCGATCTATTGAATAGCTGCTAATTTAATTCCGACCACAGAGTCTCTTTCATGAAGCTGCATATCAAGCAAGGCTTGGTGGGAGCCTACAGCCAGTTAGAGTATTGCTTCCCCAGCAGCGGTTCATCCCCTCTTCGACCCTGCAGTGAAAATCCAATGAATAACTAACAGGGGAATAATCAGTCACATGGCGGTGGTGGCAGGGTCTGCCGCTCTTGGGGCGTTGGGGTTCGCCAACAAGTGTGTTTCTGTCTTGTGTATTAGCATTTCCTCTGTCAGGTGCTGTAGATACAATGCTGCGTTAGCAAAAACAGACCTCTGTTCCTGCCTCAAGCCACACATATACTCATTGAGGTAGCGATGCATGTCATTACACACACAAAATTCATTATGTTAAAAAGACATCTTTCGACATGTTTTCCGATGAGACTGAGCTTAAGTTCTAGACTGGCTGACTGACCAAAACCAGGCTAGAACTGCTCTTTTAGTAAAAACAATTGCTACCTGGAAACCAATTTTTTACTAGGTCAGAGTTAATGATCTTGAAAATGGCCAAAATGTAAGACTTAAGAGGTAAAACATCTTGTTAGAGTATTATAAAAATAGTGCTTTTGGGGACTACTAATAAAAGAATACTAGGTATAGTCATAAAAGTCATAAGGGTCAAGCCTTTTATAAAAATGTCCTGTTTTGTTTCAGATATATTTGCTGTAATAGCAAAGCTTCAATGGAAAATCCTTGAGTTGTATATTTATGCATAAACAGGACTTTTGCTGTCTCTGGAGCATGGAAATAAATTTAACAAGAGCATAAAGTGATAAAATGCCTCTCCTGAAGACTGCAGCCAAGGTTGGTGCCACAGTTTGTAGCAATCTGTCGGTGCTGTCCGTCTGTCCTTGAGACAGATTACCCTTCTGCCTGTACCCTGCGGTCACACACACACAGGAAATACATTAGAGAATAACAAGGTAGAGAGTGTGAAGATGAAGAGAGTGAGGGACAAGGTAGAAAAAGGGAGAGAGGAAAAAAAGGAATAAGTGAGAGAGAGAGAGAGAGAGCGGAGGAGGGATTGGACAGAAAATGGCAATAAAAAGCAGGAGAAACAGGATGGGGGGGCAGAGTGGCAGTGGAGGGATGTAAAGAGGGGAGAAGTGCTGTGGCTCTCCTCTGAGAAGCCATTATCTGCAGCGACATGCTGTGAAGGCTCTCTCTTTGCAACCCTACACAGACATCTGCAGGAGGGACGGTGGCACATCACCCGCCTGCAAGTGCTTACCTAATGTAGTCATAAACTGCTTCCGTAGTTAACTTTGGTCCATGCACAAATACACACACACACACAGAACCAGACCCACATGTCCTGGATATAGGCACAGAGAGTGTGAGTCAGCCTTGGTAAACAAAGGGAAGGAAGAGTGCTTGAACAGACCGTATCCTATGCGAACATTCTGTGATGTAACAGTTTTCAAACACACTCATTGTACGTAGGAACACTATAAATCATACTTAATGAGTCTACAGAAGCAGAGACATTCAGTTCATCTCCTGTTCCGCCTTCTTTTAGCGAGCAGAGCTCCAGAAGTGGAGGCTACAGGCGGGGGTACATGATGTAAAGGTCAGACATGGCGGCGGGACTCGGAGGCTGTCAGACAGAGATGCTCTGAGCCCGAGGAGAGCTGGTGTTAAGAGTCACACCCTCTCAGGCAGCAACGCTTCAGGCCACTGGGACATCTCAAGCATCTGGCATCTCCATTCCTTTCCTCTCCCATACATTTCTTTTCCTTTCATCTCCTTTTCTTTTCATTACCCTTTATATTTGTCCTTTACTTTCTTCTCTTCGCCTCTCTTGTCCTTTTCTTTACTTTTCTTTCTTTGACCCTTTCTCTTTTCCTTACCTCTGCTTCCCCTTCCTCCCCTGTATTTTTATATCCTTTTCCTTTCTTTGTCAACCCCCTCTTTCTGTTCAATTCTTCTTATTTCCTTTTATTTCCATCCGTCTTAATCCCATCCCTCTCCTTTTCTGCCTATTCCTTTCTTCTCCCTTCCTGTCCGCAGCATAAAACCCAGAATAACATACTCCGTGAGTCAATGACATCACTCTGACAGCTCAGACATGAACCATATTCCCTCTCTCCCTTCTTTTTTGCTGCCTCCCCTCTTTGCTCTGCTATGCTCAGCCTGACTGATGACTGACACTCAGATTAGTGCATTTGGTAGATGCTCCTTCTCCTCACACAGAGTGAAAGGACACAACAATGACTATGGAAATGTACCACATTTATTATATTAAAAAAAAAACACCATCAACATATTAATCTGTGCTTCTCCTCAGAGGTGAGAGACGTGGTTGGTGTCATCCCGGTAGGAGGCTCATTGGTCGGGTTATTAAAATGTCGGTGGTGAATGTGTGTGTGTGCCCCTAATGACAGGTCTGTCTGAAGCCTGGCAGACAGCACAGCAAGCTGCCTGCCACATTATTACTATCCCATTAGAATAAATTAGCATGATCAGCCCAGTATGAGCCGCATGGCCTGGGTTTGAGTAGAAAAATGCCACAGGGCTCCACTTACTGGATCCCATCAAGATAGTAACCAGAGAGACGGGACAATCACCAATCAATATCTCATTATGTAACACAACAGCGTCAGTGAGTGACAGACGCAACGCTTCTGTCGTCATATGGCGAAAACGCAGGCATTGATCTGTATGTGGTTTAACTAGGCCGGCGCTAGCTACGGCAAATGATTAACAGCTATGACTCATGCTTTAGAGGCTTGTACAATTTGTTACTTTGTAGTTAAAAGCCGTAAAAAGCACAATAAGTCACAGCCTTGCTTCATTTAATGGCTGAATGACTGTGGCTTCCGACCCCGCTCTTTTAAAAAGAGCCCGCAGTTGCTAATGAATGGATAAGAGGAGATGAGAGCACGCTGAAATATCAACTGTCACTCCACCTGTCCTGCCGAGCTTTTATCCCACAATTCCCTTCACCGATTATCGACGACTGAACTGATACGAATGACCACAGATCAATTCTTTCTCCTGACGAAGACAAACCGGAGAAGCTGAAACTTGATGACTCTGTAAAAAGCTTACTAGAGTGTGAGACCAAGAGACACACAAGTGGAATGACACATCTTCACACACTCTCAAATTTCTCTTTCTCGGTGATGCAAATGGTGACCTCTGACCCCTTTGACATGACCCCCCCCACAGCCCAGACACAGCCGTCCACAGCAGAACAGCAAATGTTGCAAGTTTAAAGCTGCTGCACCGATTTACATGAAAAATCACAGACTACTTGTTAAAGGACATGCAGCGAAATTGAAATTTACTAAGAATTTTTTAAAGAGGGCTGCAAGAGGTGACAAATGGAAAAAAAGCGGATGAGTCAGCACAAACTCACCTAAAAGGCTTTTGGTAACAACTCTCCATCCTGATGACGTTTGGTTTGGAAATATAAAGTGTGCTAGAATCACAAGCAGGTTTTCTTTATTCAGGCTTATACAGCTGCAGGTAAGTCATGTTTTTGGGATCATTCTCATTACCAGTTACTCTGAATGATGGTTTTAGCCATGTAGCACTTTTTTAATATAGCCTTTTACACACATAAAAGCTTCAAAAATCAATAGTGGAGTATTTACTGCAAAAACACCTTTACCTTCAGTTTTCCAGCAACATTTAAAAAATCCTGCTTGCGTTCTTTTTACTACACACGCCCTCCTTCTGCTCGGCTCAACCGAGCAGCTCACTGACTGACTCTCATCAACGAAGTGAACAGAGATGCATTGCACTTAGTTTGGAATTCGTTTATCTAAAAACTCATTTCATCATCTGTGAGGAGTCAGCTCCCTGAGGTGTACTTACTCTCACAGTAGCAACCAACCCGGCAACACAGAAATAGACCCACTGCAGACAGCTGCCCCCCACCCACCCATCCAAACACCAAAAATAGGATTCATCACAGGAATAAATCTCATCAGAGTCACGTAATTATAATTTGTAGGCAGGAAATGAATTAGAAGCAGATGAGAAACAGGCAGAGTCGGTCCTGGATGTGCCATGGTGAAGTTTGCTTGAGTAGGAAGTTTGTGTCAACAGTTCAGAGAGTGTGTGAACTTCAAACATCCCCACGTGAACATACACACACGCAGATGCAGAATAATAACAAACTTCCCCCAGAAGCTTCATAGCAGCTGATATTATAATAACTGCTCGAAAACTTAATAATCAGACATCAAAATCTCATTATAATAATGCAGCACAGGCTGATATTATGATGATAAAGAGGTTCAAAACTGTAATTATAACATGACTTCATGGATGTACTTTGCCATTTAATAGCCATCCTTTAGTTTTGAGAATCTGAACCGTGACGGATGTGACAGTGTTCAGATGGGAACTTGATGTTGGGTGTAAATGTCTGACAATAAAATTCTTAAAAATAGAGAAGAATCTCTAATTATTATTATTATAATATCTGGCAGAATTTAACAGCACCAGTTGCTACACAAACCGATAGGAACCCCAGCCCTTGTGTCACTCACCAATGGTGTAGCCTCTCTTCAGCTCGCCACACCGGGGGCTGCGGCGTTGGGAGTTGGTGGTGTTGTTTTCTTGCACGCCGAGGACGGTGGTTGTCTTGGCAACAGGTGGTGCAGCCTTGTTGAGGGGCGAGGCTGGCACCAGAGTCGGGGAGAAACCTTGACTGGCAATATCCACCGACTGAGACTTCTGCTTCAGTCTGCAGGACACAAGCAAATCACAGAAGCAGAACATATTACTATAAAAACTATTTTATAGGACAAGGCCATCGTGGACACACATTCGAGTGGAGGGCGGGTGAATCAAAGCTATTTGCATTTGAGGTTGCAGATGTCACAGAAATGTAATCGAGCAAGACAGTTTTTGCAGCGGCAAGGAAGTTGAGGGAGAGAATCAATAGGGTAATCACATTCTTGTTAAGGGGGAATTTATTAGCATGGCTCTGCTCACCCAGTGCAGAGACTTCCCTGCGGTAAAAAAAAAAAAAAGGACACAGCAATTTCCAATATCTCCCACTGGAGGAGAACAGCAGGAGTCAAGAGTCAAGACTTTCTGCAGACAAAATCTCACTGAGAAACAACTTGAAAAACAAATGTTGGAGCAAATGTATAATATAAAATAGAAGAAATGTTGTGGAAAAACTTTTAACCGTTCTCTAAAATAGGTTTTCAATTTGATCTTGATACATTTATACAGGGACACATCAAATTTAGCATCCAATTTAAGATTCCTGTGATCACTTTGAGAGCTCAGCATGGTCACATGTCTGTCTACCTTTAGGATCTACTGCAGCTCTGTGACATTATGTCTCCAAGGTCCTTTGATCACAGCTTTTTGGTTATTCCTTACTTCAAACTCAGAACAGAACAGCTTCAAAAAGAGTTTGTGAATTCAAAATTATGGCTCCCTTGAAATGTTTCCACAGTTAAAAACAGGATCAAAGTGAAGCAGCAGAACTAAAAATCTTGTCTTTTTTACTCCACATAATCCAGTCTTGTCCTAGTCACAACCTGGCATGTATGTTACCCACAATGTAACAGGACTAAAGGGATTTGGGAATGTCATGCTAACGTAGCAGCTAATTTAGCCTGAAGCCTCTAGCCTGCAACAGAGATGAGGAGCAGGACTACAGAGCTGTGATGAGCTCACCTCTTTCCAACCACACACCCACAGATTCTTTTTTCCATTTTTAAACTTGTAGTCTTCAGATCCAACCAACACTGAGTAATAAAACAAGTGATGTCACTTGAGTCAGACTTCACTAGGCTGCAAAAGGATTTATACAACTTGTTTAAATGTGTAATCTTTGCCACTAGGTGTCTCTTACAGCAATGAAAACAAATAGCTTAGATTGGCGATGTCATAAAGTAGCGTGGGATCATGGGACTTTATGTATCTTATGGTTTAACAGCCACCATTGTGAGTGAAAATCTATCTGACTGACTAAGACAGAAACATCCTCAGATGCTTTTATGTTCAGTCATGTTCAGAACTTCCCTCTTCCCTTTCTGACCGTCGTCACCTCAGAGGTCAGCAACAGGTGACAAAATGAAACTTTCTGTTATCTTCAATTAAGATTCACAATTCTCTGTTACATATACTTTGTGTAAAACTGTATCAGCCATTTTGCAAACCAGAGTCAAGGTGTAAAGTCTACAAAACATGACTGACATATATGTCCTACTCTTTCTTTTTTTTTTTACAGGCGAAGGCTCTAGAAGTAGATCGCTTATGTAAAACGTATCAAAAGGTAATGGCTGGCTGAGCTAGGTCAAATCCAATCTGCCAACGACAACTCCTTAAAGCCTATTAAAAGGATGACGAGATCCTGGGTTTTGAGTTAGCACAGTTTAGCAATGAGTTCAGTAGGCTAATCTGAGCAGGTAATCCCAAAAACACTCCGCGGCAGGTCTATCCACTTACATATGTTCTCCCACTCACATGTCCACAGACAAAACACAGACATATTATCACAATGAGATACAAACACGTCACCAAGATCATACTCAGGCACTTCGGCAAAGACCTACAAAATAAAAGGAACAATGGCTCCTGAAACACTATCTAGTGTATCTTCAGTCGGAAAAAGTCCTGAAACAGCAATACATGATTCCCAGTACTTTGCTCACACACACTTTCAATCGTTCCAGCAAAACTGCTGAAGCGAACAGAATATTTCTGCCCACTGCACCCAAGAGCCCATCCCTTGGACCAAAGAGGCACACATGACATAGTGTCTAACCGGCTAATGAAAATAATCTAATCATAATCTCCATGGACTGGAAATGCTGTCTGTCTCTGCGTGTGTGTGTGTGTGTGTGTGTGTGTCTGTCCTTTCTAAACAGAACAAAACCCAAATGGTCCAGAGGAGGAGGCAAATGGAGCAGGCTGAGCTGCAAATAAACACCAGGAGAAATTATGTTTTGCTGGACAGAAATGTTCCCCACGGTCTTTTTAGTAGAAGAAGAAAAAAAACTCTTAATATTTCACCACAAATGTATTCTGTAAGACTAAAATAGCCCTTAATGGACTGCATTCCCATCCTATTTTTATTTATTTTTTCACCTTATGTTTATTTTCCTTGTGGCCAAGTTGTCACAAAGCTAAACAAAGGCAGAAGAAGGTGTATGCCAGATTGTGCTAATGACTATTTTGAGGGGGCTGCCTGTTTGTTTGGACGCCACATAATGAGGTTGGAGAATGAGAGAGAAGCAGGGACCTGCTGCTGCTGCTGGTAATGGCTGTGGAGGACGCCAGAGAGACGGGCAGAGAGACAGCGATAGAGAAAGCTGTGTGAAGTCTATCTGCACTCCCTCAGGAGTAAGTACTAATTACTGTCTCATCAGTAGAGCTGAAGCCCCTTCTAGCTCTGTTTCACTGAGCTACAAGGCCATACCATATCAAAACTGTGTGTATGTGTATGCGTGTGTGTGTGTGTGTATGTGTGTGTGTTTGTGTCAGAGATCATATGAAAAGGAAGAGACAGAATAAATGTGTTAAAGTGCATGCTCGCAAAGAAAGACGTAAACAGAGATGGATGACAGAATGTGAACAGTCATCAGAATTTCCATGTTTATATTTGTTTCTGTGAAGTTCATTCATGGTTCTTGCAGCAATCAATCAAACACTAGATAAATTATAGAGCGCTGCCTCACAGCTACGTCTCCAAGAACTTTACAGTGGAAAAATCTCCTTTTCAACAGCCAAACCACACAACGCCTCATGCAACTGAATAAACAATCAAAAAACAAAACAGCAGTTTGAAAAAGACAAAAAAACCCCGTATATACTGCATGTCATCTCTAGCCAACACTAAGGTAGTAGCAGGTACTTATTAGTTCTAAAGCGGCTAGAAATTCACCTTTGTCCAGTTTAACCTGCCAGTCATCGAATCCAATGATGTCAAAAGCTGAAATCATATTTACAACTATTGGAAAAATATGAATTCATACTAAAAAATGTAAATAAACGGGACAAACTATTCTTTCAAAACATAAAAAAAGGCTAAATATGAAAGTTGATTTTTTTCATAAACTACATGTCTAAAACTGTGATGCTTCATTTTTTTACATTGCCAGCACATAGTTTAAAAATGAAGCATCATCTGTTCAGCAGTTACTCAGCACTAAAGCCAAAAAAGCAGCCGACTGGTCTTGATCACCGCCGACAATCTGAGACAAGTCTGAGTCAAACACCCAGAAGACTGAGACAAGTCTGAGATAATAAAACACTGGATTCACACAAGACCCCTAAAGCTGTGAGCATCCTCCTCCAGCCTCCACACTCTCCTTTACCTAATATCTGCACCAAATACACCAAAGTGCACTGAGTTATTGTCACTGCAGATATACACAGCACTATTTATCCTGAATGGCACAGTGAAATCAAGACTGATATCCAAAAAGCTAAGCAGCAGCTACAAGTGGGAGTGATTGAGTTTGATGTGCTCTGACTCATGGAACAGGAGGTGTCAGTGGCACAAAGAAATGCACCTGCTCCAGCTGTGGACCTTAAGGGTAAGTGTCACACCAAGTTCTTTGTAAAGTGTTGTGAAGTATTTGATTCTGAGAACATGGATACCTGTAGAGCCAAACTGGGCTGTCATCTCTTCAATTTAGAGACTTCTATCACAAGATTTACTGTTTTTCGAGAAAGATATACACCAGTTATCCCACTGTGACAAGCCTGATGCTATGTTTTGCAATGCTATTTAACACTGTAAATATATCACAGCAGTTTGATAGAATGGGCCTGATCTGTGTCAGTTTGCTGCCACTGAATTGCCACTCTTGATCGACTGAATTTTAATCACCAGGCTTATAAAAGTGTTTACAGTTGACATTTTTTAAATCGACTTTCTTCTCGTTCCAGCGCTGACAGTCACAGTGATCGCCGATATGTAACAAAGATCCAAAGCTCACTACTGCAACCAGCTGTGAGGTCTAACGGAGGATGGGGCTGGGTTTTCTACTCGCTGTCCCCAAACTTTCCACCTCCTGCTCTCCATTGTTGAGTTTTGTCCAATAATGCTTAATTTATATTTTCTTGCTGAAGTGTGCGAGTACACACTGTAGGGTCAGCATTTTCTTTGCTTACAAGCTGCATGATGCCAACATTTCCCACTGCCTGAGGCTCTGTACTCTGGTAACAATGTCCTGGTCACAAGCTCTCCTGGATCACATGTGCAGGCCCAAGAGGGACAAACCATTCCACTACATGACAAGAAGATGAAAAAAGCTGTGCAGGGTGCCATTTTTATTGCTTTATTTTCTTGATTTCACACATGCTTTTCACACGCCATTGAACCTGTGACTTGTGGTCAGCATTGTCCTCTCTAATGCCCATTAGCCCAGCTGTGAACTGGCGTCTGCGTTAAAGAATCTGGACTCAGGTAATGGGAACCCCGAGGGCTGTGATACTGCGCGCCCACTTCAGCTACAGTCTTCAGCTTCTGTTTCTCATTGCTGCTAATGGAGCAACAAATAAGAATTATATCTCTTACCTGAGTGAAGAACATGACTTTTCACAGCAGGTTTCCATTAACTTGTTAAGTTTACTGTAATAATGGGCGAGCCAAAACAGGAACACTTTGTAGAAAAAAGATTCAAACCCATTACACAGAGCTACACAATTAGGAACAAATAGCATCATTATAGTGTCGTCGGAAACTTGGAGTGTGCTTTGCCAAATTACTCACAGTTGCACAATCAATTTGGGGTTTTTTTGGAGTGATATTAATAAGTGTGATTCAGAAATACAAGATTACAGCACCAGATGTGATGTTATTAGTGTTTGACGAGGACTCAGTGTGCTCTACTAATGCTAAAAGTTTGAGTTGGATAAAAGTGAGAGGTTTCACAACCTAACTGATATTCCATGTGAACTCAATGCTACAAACGCCTCCTTTTTAACTGTGAAATCTAGAAAAAGATCCTCATAGGAAATTGCAGCAAGATTAAGAGGCTTTTCCGCTCACACCAGTGAGGAACTGGCTACTCCTGATGCCACTGGTTTAATGTCAGGGTATTTTTTTTTTCTGGGTAAATAAGCTTCATCCTGAGCCGTGATTGCACCAATCTCAATCTCCCCTGCAAGCAAAGAGCTCATGAGCACCGGCGAGGTATGAGAGGCACACGTCAACAAAGCATGAGCGAATGCTTATACAAAGATGAATAGAGGGAGGGAAAAATGAAGGCAAACAGCATTGAGGCATTTTGTTTTCTACCCCGCTGTTGTGATCTGACCTGGGCCAGGAGGCAGTGCTATATCTGCAGCCCTGCCAAACTGGCATCGCTAAGATTATCCGACTCTACAGGGATCCATGTGGTTTGGCAAAGGATGCATAAACAACAGGAAATTTGGGGCTAAGTCAAAACGGGCTTATCGCTCCCCTACTAAGAGGGATTAGACCTAGAAAAAAAAGGGGCTGCTATTTCATCGCCTTCCATTCCTCCTCTTTGCCTCACTTCCCATCGCATGCCTTGCAGCAACAACATAACACATTTTTGCAGGGAATTGGTGTTTACATATAGTAGCAGATAGGGTGCTGTGCTATATAAAGCCCACTGGGGAAGACTGGGTTGACGTCATACTCTGTTACCGCGCTGGCAACACAATGACCCGTCTGACAGTAATGATGCCTTCGAGTCCCAATACTCTGAATGCTGCTTATGTAACTTTGATGGAAGAGGAAGGGAAAACTTCATCACATTTGTTTACTGCAAAAGAGCCCAATTTAGTGAAAACTCGGGGGGTCAGTGACTGATGCTGAAGGAGCTCATGTCTTTCTTAAACTGCTGCAAAGGACACAAGGTGTGCAGATGTAATCCCTGCACATCGTATTTACCCTTCTTCAGAAAACTGCAGAAAAGATAATTATGTATCTCAAAGCTGCACTTAAGAGCATCTTATTTTGAAATATGACACGTGGTCACATGCAGTGATGATGGTGTTGCTCGTAGTGACGAACCCAGCAGCTCCCCTGAGCGAATGTTCAGCAGCTGAAGAGGTAAATATTTCCCTTAGAAGTTAGTAGAGACCAAAAAGAGCTAAAAGTCAAGTAATAAAGGAATGGAAATTGTCAGATGAGAAAAATCATTAAGATAATTAATCAGTATAGTGTTTATAGCTTGTACCAAATATGGCCGTGAAAATCTATTAGGCCTAATAGGTGTTATTTAAGGTAGTATTGTGTGATTATCATGTGTTACAAGGCATTTGGGAAGACAGAATAAGATTTCTTTGAAAATTTGCATCTCTGCATTCCATAATTGCAGCCACTGTTTTTTTGTTTTTTTGTTTTTTTTTTTTTATGCAACACATAACAACAACCAAAGAGACTGCTGAATTAGCATCCTGCCCGTAAGCACTAACATGGTCTCGAAAAAATATGAGATACAGGCTTACTGGTCTGAAACGGCTCATGAGCAGAATGATCAGGGAAGAGTTTGTCCTTTCCTGATGGAAAGCTGAGTGTTGCTATCTACTGTTTTCTCTTTGGAGAATGCCATGTGAAATTACGCTTCTCTGGCAAAATACTTCCCCGATTGTTATTGTCTAATCCTATATGTATGTGTATTTCGCTTACTGATTCAAGTCACACTGCTTTTCTGAATCCATAGATTTGATTGGCTGAGTAGCATCATGTGAGATGATTAACAATGCATGCAATTGATTTGTGAGCTGCAGACCGATACTGTAAAGGCTAGAAATGCTGCTGTGCTGGCTTCAATCATCAACACATACTGAGTTTGGATAGGATGTTGTCTGGATACAGAGTCAGACTGCACTCTGCTTATTAGTGACCTCTGGGAGATGAAGATGGATGACAGGTTGATATGAGGAATGTATTTTGCTATAGTGGTATGAAGAGTGTTGTTCAAAAACCAGCATATCACCAGCATACCAGTCTTAAGATCAAAAATCAGGATTTAAATTGAAAACCCTCAAAGAAACAAGCAAACAGGAGAAATCTGGGAAAGACTGAAAGTTTGTGCTGCACAGAAACATTTCTCAGTACCA
>JAPZDZ010000025.1:23547240-23557696 GCA_029783805.1 Acanthurus tennentii | reverse complement strand
AGGCTGGTTAGACTAGACACTGCACACACAACTGCTTCCATGAGCTTTCAAAGGCTTTTTTGATTTTTAAGAGTCAGAAATGAGCACATTTTAAACATAACTACAAAGACTGAAATCCTGTGAACCATTTATGCTTGTTCCTGTACCAAAACAGAAACGTACATCCATCACAAACTCTGCCTGCATGCAATTTGTGTAAAAAAGGAAGAGTTGAACTAAAAATATTAAATTTGAATGAAATAATAACATATTGGAGACTTACTCAGAAAAATAGCTGAGAGAACATCATAAAAGGAAACTAAATGCAAAGAGATGCAAAAAGACAAAATGGAGAAATACTCTTATTCACTCTCATACTAAGAGTGAGACGAGAAGATCATTTTCTTTCTTGACTAAATGAAGCTCAGAGCCCTGAGATCATTAGCTCAGCTTAGCATAAAGAAAGAAGGAAACAAGGGAAATATCTAGATCTGAATCTGTCAAAGGAAAGATGCTTAAAAGTTCCATATTAAAATGAAAATCAGAAAAGCAAAAATTTTCAGCAAGTGCTTGATCATATTTTGCTCACAGACATACGACTGGTTTAAAACTTTTCATCTGACTCCTGTGAAGCAAATAAGCAGAGGTTATATGTTAATGTTACTGAATGTCAAAAATTATTTCTTTATTAGGCTGAACCACGGTTCTGCACAACATGAACTAGATTATAAAAGAATATTATTGGGTGTTTATTACCTTACTATCTGTGCCAGTTAATTGGGGATGCAAATGAAACTACCACATATGATGGTGTAGTGAAAAAGTGATTATAATGGAGAAGATCGTAACCCTAGTGTCTCTGGTGTTTTGTTTAATGATCTTTCCCCTATATACTTATATATGATATACCTATGGCAACACCTGATTCAGTTTGAATGGTGCAGTGGGTTTTGGCATCCATATTCTAACAATACATCAGTCTAAAAATGTTTTCCTCACATTTGAAACAGTATAAAAATCTGCAGAATCCTTGGAAGGATCCCTTATATCCCCTTGAACACTTTTCTAAGTTCCTCCAACTTTTAAGCCCACATGTTCGACATCGTCTCCTGCACATTACATAAAATATGTCATTCTGCGGCACAGTCAATGAAAGGGTCAATGAAAAACTGAACCACTTAAAGAGATATTGACAGGAGGGCAGCACAGTTATTCCTCACACTAAAGACGATGACTCCGTCTTGCTGGCTTGTACAGTATCACATTGTTCCATTCAGGAACTACACAGTCCCATGAGATTACTGTACGCCAAGAAAACCACTGAGACTCTCTTCTTCAGAGTTCTCTGTTTTCTCAAAATAATCCTCTGCCTTCCTGGGCTGATCTATTTCTGTCTGAGTGTTCCTGAATTTTCTGTGTGCATGGAGGCTGCACATGACGATGACAACAAGGGGGAAAAAAAAGGGACAAAACCTTAGCTTTCCAGCAGAGTAGCTCATGGCAAGGTATGTACAGGAGCTGGAACACTGTCAGTTTGAGTTAAGTGTGCACAGTCAGGTTGGGGACTTCTTTCTGCTGAGTCACTTCACTCCATGATATTAGGCTGACAGAGACAAATGCCCGTGGAGTGTCAGTTAAAAACGACCCCGGCCCCTTGCTTTGATTCAATTAGCTCTCAAGCAGTGTCCCAAAGTGGAACCAAAGGCAATGTTCACTCAACTTAAGTGATAGGGCCAAATCAGATTTTAGTTTGCTGACAGCGTCGCCTCCTCCCCATCAAGTTACGTGGCGCGAGTTTTGTGATGTATGTCATCTGACTGTCACATTATCACTCCATCCGCAACGGGAAGAAAGTGCACTCAGAACATGCCCTTAATTTACCCTGACATCTATCTGGATGATAAGTTTTGTCATTTAAGTAAAAATCTGCAGATCTATCAGAAAACATCTGCCTGAGCGGAGGTGGAAAACAGCAGAACGGAGGAAATGAGCGCAGATTCATCACTCTCAAACTAAATGGAGGGAAACAGATTTAATCAGTTTATGAAACATCGACATCCAAAGACTGCCGCTGCCATCCTTTATCCTATCCATATAATCAGTGATTAGGGTCACATGGCTGTTCCCCAATGCATCGTGGGCCAAGTAGACTGGGAGGAGAGAGGAGAAGATGGTGGTTTGCTGCTGTGCTCAAGGGAGGAGGAAACATGAGGGGGGTCACTGGGCTGGGTTCCTGTGGCTTAGCATGGCAAATCCTCTGTAATCCTCCAACCAGTCCCATGGTGCTGTTTACTGTACGTAGGGTAAAGCTATTATGGACCCAAACCAAGCCGCCCTGCCACCATGTAAACTATGTCCTACAGTGCCTCTGTAGGTCCTCAGCTATTGTTCACCTGTTCTTTTTTTAAGAGGACAGCTAAGGACATTTATCCGCTTTAAGTCTCTTTTGGGATTATGATCATTAGATGGCAGGATAACAGTGAGAGAACCAGACAAGTGAGATGAAAATCACGCAGAGAAGAGTGAGAAAACAAAACATTCCTGGGGGTTTTTTAGACCAAAATGAGGGAGGGCCGGAGGGGGCTTCTTTATAGTCTGACTCTGCAGTCTGGCTGCGTGATCACAGCTTTCTTTAGAGACGACTGGAACTTTCTCTGTGACTCAAGATAAACATCCGTCATTTCTAACAAGCTGCGCTGCATGTAAAGCTTCACAGTGGTAAAAAATGTCTGGGAATCTCTGATGCATCTTTGTACACAGCATCTCTCAGGCTGATATGGACCTGTGATACAACATGGTGGTAAAACATAATTCTTGGAAACCTTAAAATGTATTTTTTAACTGGATTCCTGGAATCACATTACAACAGAAGGCAACAAATCACTGTGTCACTGCACTGTTATTATCTAATTGCTTTCGTGTGGATTCGAGACCCTCTCCTACCTCTCACTCTGTTTGTCTCCCTATATGTGAATGTTTCACAACACCACACTTTTCTATTATCTTAAAAACACTGTCTCACCATAATGTGCAGTCTAAAAACTAATAATTGCAAAAGCCAAAAAAAAGCTAAATATCTCTCTTCTTCTGGCAGTTACATTGCAGACACATTAGGACTAAATTCAAATGCAAATACAGCTCCTTGCTGTAGTTGCTATTGGTGAACACTTATTCTTATAATTGACAGCCATTCCCTCACTACTACTACTACTACTACTACTACTACTACTACTACTACTACTACTACTACTACTACTACTAATAATAACTGTAAATAAAAATAACAACAACAACAACAACAACAACAACAACAACAACAACAACAACAACAACAACAACCAATTGATCATTTAATTAAAAAAAGTGACGACAGCCCTAAATTTTGGTCTGTTGTACTTTAGAGTCTGTATTCAATATGTATGCAAAGAATATACTTCATGCATTTACAAAGTTTGTCATGTATGAGTACTATTTTACAAGTTCTGGTCACTTATTTCAACATATTTCATGAATCAAGTAAAGCTTTATTAACAATACACAATTATTTTGGCCTCTTCATACAAATATTAGGAGACTGAGCGTCTAAATGGTCCTTATTATGCCTGAACAAAGTGAAACAAAGACAAAACTTTGGTCCATTATTTAAGAGAGGCTAAGTTTGGTTGCAGACAGAGATTAGGGGTTTAATATTTAAGATTACTATTTTCACGTGGCACCACATGGCATTGCTTAACCTCAAACAGTTCTTTATTCTTTTTTATTTCAACAGCTTCTGGAAGTTGAAGCAGTGTTTGAACATGGATTAACACCAGCCAGTCACAAGTTAAAGTCAGATTTTAGACTCCTTCTCCACCAGTGATGGTGGCTCCCACTGGTCTGTTTAAGAGCTCTCAAAGAATCACTGGAGAACCAAACGTGTTACAGAGACATGAGCATCACTATCATGACCACTGTTATAGAACACATGAGAACCATGAATGACTCAGAGAGAACGTTATTCCTGGATCAGTCATTTTAACATAAAACTGCAGTACTTCAAACCCACAGAAAGCTCACAGAACCACATAAGACCGTTAACACTAAGCAATTCTGTTCAGTTCAGCTTAGTTCATCACACATTTAAAATAGCTATTATGGCATTTTCATTATCAAAAGTTGTGGATGGTACTAACAGAACCACTTTAGTCCATCCATGTTTTTTTGCTGCTCCCCTGTTTAGGTACCTAGCACACTGATCATACACTGAAAGGTGTATTTAAAACCCGGCAGATAATGAGTGGTCAAAACAAAACTGGGGCAGCCAGAGTCGTAACTTGCGCTCTGATGGGACAGTGAGAGCTGGCAGCAGGAAAGTGACATAATTAAAGCTAAGGTGAGGAAAAGGTTGGTTGCAAGTTGTCAATCTGGCTTTGTATGTACAGTATAGGTTACACTGTGTAAGGAAGTAATGCAGCTCCCCAAGATCAAGGAAAGAGTGATCTGTTTTTCCCTTACTGCTGGAAACATGATGGAGCTTAGCCCTGAAGCACTGATAGCGACTCCACTTACATTTAAGACAACTATCTGCAGAAGAAACACAAAACAGAATTATGATTTAATGATGATATGATTTTATTTTTTTTATTTATTTTTTAAGGATTACATACAGGTTCAAATGATATTATACTGAAAGTGTTTGGTGAAAACGTGGCTCTACATCTGTGTAGAGCTGCTCAGATTATACAGGACCACCGATTTACCTTCATATGATGGAAAGTCAAATAGCATCGGCTTAATGTAAAAGCATTGCTTACTGGAAATCATTATTGGAGGCAACTAATTGAGTTTGGAAGCAGCAGCAGCAGCTGAAAGACTGCTCATTTTTCACAAAGTGTGTTTTCAGTAAACATTCTGCCTGGCAACAAGCCGGATCTGATGTCATCAATACTGTGTGTGTTTGTGTTCCGCAGGGTGGCACAGAGGTTCTTGCCTCTACCTGTGTGTCTGTCTGTGTGTGTGAGTGTGCGTGCATGTGTGTGTATTAATGAGGTCGCAGGGACAGATGAGATAGTCGCAGCTGTTAAAACAACACATGACTTTGGAGCCTTTCACAGATGAATCTGAGAGATACTGAATTTTTTCGTAGCCATCTCGATAAACATCAGGCCTCATGCTGCACAGCCTCGGCTTATCAGCATTACAACAAAGCATGAAAGCACAGTTTGATTTACTGGAAATGCACTTTTACTGGAAATCTACTAATTGAATTTGTTTCTTTTTAAAATAACATGTATGTAATCATTTCTCCTAAGTGAATATGGTTCAATTTCATCAACATGAATCTCAATGCAGTAATCAATTGGTAACAGCAAGCCCTCACTGAGGATGGCAGGGGGAAGGATTAATCAAAGCCAGCAGGACCGTGCATAATTTGATCATGAGAGTCATCATTCAAGTGTGTGGTGTGTGTGTGCGTGGCTGTGTGTCTGTCTTTCTGTCTGTCTATCACCGCCATCCTTTACAGTAGTGACAGAGGGGAGGGCTCTTGTTTTCTCCAACATGACAGATTAGCTGATCTACAGAAAATTAATCGGCATCTATTTTGACAGTAATTATTTGCTCAGTTTTCATGTCAAACTTCCATGTCAACTTGTTCAGTCTTCACGTTAACAAAGAATTTCTGCATTTCTTAACTGATCAGCTATTTCTTATCACATGTAACCATCTGACAGCACTACGGGCAGGACTTTAAGCAAAGCTATCAGTTGGTGACTACAGACAGTAGAGGCAGCTGTTCAGGGCTTCATACATACAAACAAGTACATTTTTGAGTATTTTTTTCCATATTCATGCTGACATAACTGACACATTACAGCCATTGAAGAACACTGGTTAAGTATAAAAAGACTTGATTAAATCATCTTGTGAATTTCTGTATTTAAATTAGGGTTGTTTAATTTTTTTGATAGATGACAAAAAAACAAAGATTTAAATCTAAAAAAAAGTCCTACTGTATATACTTAATTGGCAGCAAATGTATTTAATGATCTGTCGGGTCTGTGTTGTTGCATGTTGTGTTGCCTGCTGGACGAAGACAATGGCTTCAGAGAAATGGCCAACACATCGGCTTTGGTTACTTCACTTACTCTTCCCTCAAAGACCAATTATACTAAACTGATGGAGAGGAAACATTAAAAGACATTGCAGGATTTGAAGACTGCATTAAAGGCCAATATTAACAAAAATGCTCCCACCACTTATGTTTGGATAGATACCATTACATCAAAGACATATGGGACATAACCAGTTTGCTTTATCATGTCACTGCAGGACAGACGTATGACATCCAACATTGCAGTGTGGTTTGTTGAGGTAGTGGACAGGTTTGAAATTCCTCCTCATGAAATTTTCGCCATTGTGCCAAAGTTACAGCTACAGCAGACATACTTGAGGAGAAGACCGGATGGTTATTCTCTATACTTGCTATACCTTGCAACTCAAAAATCAGTTCTGTATTAAGGCACCTTAGCTTTAAAAATAGCTACAGGGGCTGTAAAATGACTCAATGAATGTGTCTAATACAAACAAGTTCACCTGAAACCAGCTAAAAGAGGAATAGCAACAAATGAGCACAACTGAGCACAGGCTCATTCAGGACTTAAACTCAAGGTTGAACAGCACATTTTATAAAGACAAGCAGACTGCATGAGCAAATGTTGCCTGTAACAGAAACCCTGTCTGATGCCTCTCTCACACTGAAGAGTAATGGGTACCTGATTTGAAAAAATAAGAACAATGGAGCTTGCTGCTGCCCTTGTGATGTTTTAATGAGACATAGAAGACACAGAAGTCAGTCTCCATGACCAAACCAGTGCCACCTCAACCAATACAGCTCCTGAACCCACAACTCCTGTCTGCTTATTTGACTCACTCCTCAATTCTTAAACCAGCAGAGAAGAAGAGAATGGAGGGCAAGAAGCTGAGAATCTCAACATCCAAGTGAGAAATGAAGTCCCCATATACTTTGGAGAGAAGCCCGTTGTTGAGGAAAAAAAAGTCAATTACATTGGAGAAGACTAACATAGTTAGATTTCCCACCTCGGTCAAGTCCTTTTTATGCCCCATCTGAGGGTCTGTTCTCTGCAGCAGGCAACATAGCTTCCAATAAGAGAGTCTGTTGGCCTGTTGTTTAAGCTAATTGATGTGAAAAAGCCTGTTAACACTTATTTTGAGTTTGACTCTTTTTTTAAATTAATTATTATTTACAGCTAAAGTCTTAACATAAAATATACTTATTTTCTGCATACTTTTTGTGTAAAAAGCAGATCATTTTCTTTGGCAGGTGTTCTTAAGCAAGCATTTTGGTCTGTTATTTATGTTAACATTGTCTATTTAGAATAACATTTTGTATTTTGAGTACAATTCTGACATTAACATTGGTTACTGTTTTATCTGTTTCATTGATTAATCTAGAAAATGATCAATGTATCAATTGACTATCAAAATATTTGTTGGCTGCAGCCCTAAATAGTGGTAATCATAAAAGAAGTCTGCTAATGTCTAACTAATATAAACCAAAGGCAAAACAAAAAAAACAAGCCTGCGTCATCACAAAATGAGTCACATCGGGACACATTTTTAGTTGCATGACTCGTAACACTGGTCAGCTCCTCCATCCTACTTTGCCCTGAAACGACCTTGAACATCTCAGAGACCTTGAACAAAATAACAGAGTGCATCAGCAAAGCCTAGCATGTCTCTGGACAGTAATTTAGTACCTGAACATGCTGACCCTGCTCTGGACTGATATGTTTCATTAAGATGTATAATAAGAGCTTAAGGAGTCTGGACAATATGCAGGCTCCCCCAGCATCTCACCCTGGAGGCAGCTCATTGTGCACCTCATGAGGCTATACCTTATTGCATTATGCAACCGTGTAATAGGCTTAGCTACTGTACATGCTACTCTGCAGGGGGGAGTTTTGGGCTGACTCTGATGACTCACTTCATTAAGTCTCCCTTCCTCAGAACTTTCCAGTTGCTGAGGAGTGAACTTTTCTCACCCCAACTTAAATTCTGTCCTCAGATCCTATTTACAATAAAGAGAGTAAGGATCCAATTATCATCCCACTATAAAGAAACACTTAACCTAAAAATTGTAGTTTAATGAAGCCACTTCTGATTCTCTTTTAATGGCCGTATTGTTATTTCTGGCATATGTGTTGTATTTTCATAACTTTCCTTTATTGTACCTTTATAATATAGTGTACAAATTCTAAAGTTACCCCGCTGCACCTTATTCCCTCTTTACTCTCCTCTGGTGCGTCTAAATGTGCCTATAATATTCCTACAGGGAGTCCCAACCCACTTTTGCTGGGATATTTATTCACTGAGCTTCTACAACGCGCTGGAGGCCAAAGAAAAAGCTGATACACGTGTTACTTGTAATTTTAAAAAGGTAAAAGAGATAGGGGCAACCTCTTGATAGTAGTATAACTTCAACTAAACGACATCGATGGCACGCAAAGGCGAGTTTAGAAAGACCTACAGCGACCCTTCACCTGAAATACACCTGCGACGTCTGAAAGCATCTCAAGAATCAGCATCTAAAAAAGAACTATTTCTAAACCATCCGGGCCCCTGAGCTGCACCGGCTGCACAGAAACACAACTCTTTACAAACATTAAACCTTTATAAGGAAATGACTAATCCGGCCGTATCCAAATATAAGCCGGGTGAAGCGTTTTCAGACACAACAAACCTGCCGTTGCACATCAGTACTTACTTTCAGAGAGACATAACGCGACGAGCCGCTTCGGATGGTCGCAAATATTTTCGGACAAACAATTTGGTGTCAGGAGTGCTTCTTCATCAGGCGTGCACCATCGCGGGAATGTACACAGAGGCAGACATGCGGAGTCATTTGACCTTCTCCCAATAGGAACTACCATCGCAGAGACGTGGGATAGGGGAGGAGCGGACCATACCAAGCAGGCGTCCCGGCAAGGCGTGGGGGGGGGAGAAGAGCTCTCATCCTGAGATGAACTGGATGGGAATATTTAGCAGTTTCAGTGAGGTATGGAAGGAAATGTCAAAGTAGTGGGAGGAAAGGTATTTTTATTTAACCGCTATTTAACCGGAAATCTCTTGAGATATATCATCGCTTTTACAAGAGAGGCCTGGCAGCGTGGAGTTACTATAAGACCACATAAAAAATGTAGAACATTCATATATAGCACAAACACGATAGGGCTTGAATAGTGGGAAACAATATGAAGTCTGAGGCACTTAGTGCAATAAAGCATGTTTTGCAAAGGCCTAACCAGAACCCTGTGGAGATAATAAATCATAACTGTGTTGATTCAGAACTTTGCACAAACACTGTTAAGATTAGGCCCATTCATCTTGATGATCTGGTCTAAAAGCTGCCGTACAGCATTTTGCAGGGAGAAGATGGATTTTTACACATAACTGTTTTCAAAAAAGAAAAAGGTACAAATTAATCTTCCTATGTTTTTTCAGGGAAGTCCATGCAGGTATCGCATACAAATTAAAATGGTTGAGTGTCACGATTCAAACAGAAAGCAAAGATGAAGGGTTAACAGGACTTAGTATATGCAGTTGTGAGTGCAGGATATCACATCAATCCAGAACAGAAAACTGAAGCTCAGTAAAGTAAACCAAAGCTGCCAAATTCTTAAAATCAGATGTTAATCAACCTTCACCCTAAAAATTAATTAACTTTTCGTTATTTATACAAACCTTTCACAGCAAATAATTGAACTCACTGCATTTATACTAAAGATTTTATTGGGCTGCTTAGTTGTGACATTTGTCGCCTCTTAGACTCTATAGTTTTAATGTTTAATCAATGGACATTATGCTGCAATGTTAAAGGATGATTCATAAGTAACAGTATAACTGTAAGTTCCTTCAGGCATATTATGAAAATAAATGACATTCTCAAGGGTAAAAAAACTGCCAACTGAGGGTTCATTGGCCTGTTAAACACACAGGAGCCCGTATATAGTAAACTATATTGGTATATTATAATGTAAAAGGGCATCATATTGCTGTAAACCACTGACAGTGTAAGTCCCATAGGAATTTAATCTAACAAGAGAATATAAAAAGAAGTAGTTGTCACTTATTTGCCCAACAATGATGCCATACATCCCAGAATGCTGCTTGAATAATATAACATATGGTGATAAAAGAAATAGCAAATTTCTAAACTGGTTTCAGTAATTTGTTTTTGATGTATTTAAACACATGTACTGACTTATAGAGCAAGAATCAAAATGACTTCATATCCAGTTGGCCAAATGACACAATCAATTCATAGAAAGTCTTTCTGAACCATTATATTGGCAGTAAAGACAACCAGTACCAGTGTGAATGTTATTACCATCAGAGAATACTTTCACTCCGCAAAGTCATGTCTATTTCAAGCTACAAAATAAAAATCCTGGCAGTGATAAATCGAAAACAGCTTGGG
>JAPZDZ010000025.1:23487207-23513791 GCA_029783805.1 Acanthurus tennentii | reverse complement strand
CTGCTGCTGCTGCTGCTGCTGCTGCTGGAGGCTTTCCTCAGGTCCCCTGGGGGAATGCTCGGTGCCGTCGCCTTCCCTGTGAAGTTTACTGCCGTGCCCATGTAAGTCCTGATGCTGTAAGAGTTCCCTGTGGCTCTGGAAGCTGATATGGCAGTGATTGCATCTGAAGGCCGCCTGTGACAGGTGAGACATGATGTGATGCTGGAATGTAATAAGAGAATCTGCCGTGTAGTTACAGATTGTGCATTTCAAGCTGGTGCCAGGAGGGAGGCTCTCTTCCATTTTGACACCTGTGAAGGAGATAAAAGGGAGAAATGCTCAGAATCTCGCCTCCCACTTCTCCTTTAGAGTTAACTGTAGAAACCATCAAACGCTTATGCATTTTGCCAAGCTTATTCCCATCCACTAGATTTACTTTGCTCAAGGATAAACTGTCAACTATGCAAGCTGACAGCAGGATATGTATATTTCTGAAAAGAAATGACAGTCATTTTTCCAAACCTGTTTAAAACTCTGTCCCTGTGTCAGGTTTTTTCCTAAAAAAAAACACTTTTGACCTGCTTTCTTCTGAAAAATGATTGAAAGTAGCCATCTTACAGCATTGTTATATATAAAGATATCAAACATTCTGTGCACACTCTTTGATCCATGACACTGTTTCTCACCGCTGTGTGAGGTGCTCAAGTGCATTTCCAGGGCCCTGGCTCCAGAGAAACTCTTGCTGCACTGTGGGAATGGGCAGATACTTGGGGTCTGGTGGGGACCGCTGTCATTCTCCTCCACAACTGTCTCTGGCTCCCTCTGTCGCCCACTGCAATAGTACATCAAATGAGCCTGTAGGTTCCTCTCGCTCCGAAACCAGATTCCACATGCCTTGCAAGGGAAGATGTCCTCTGGAGAGACAAGAAAGGGGACAAAGGGGGACATGATATCAGGATATATACAGTAATCTCATATTTATGCACAAAAACAATGATTAAAGGCTTGTGCATATTCATACACACATAGTCCTCTTCTTCTACAGTGTGAACTCTCAAAGCCTTTAGCAAAAGGCTTTTCCATCAAATCCTCAGTTGCTGCATATCGCTGTGTTGCTACCACTGGGTTGGTGCCCTTTCTCAAGGGCAAACAAGAACACTGGACCATCTGCTTACAGAAGCCTCCCTGTTGAGCTGAACCCAGATAGCCCTCGCTAAGTAAACAAACACACTATTTGCATGAGGCGTGTATTTTGCAATTAACACGTCAGTTCGAGCCTCAGTGTGTTTATGTGAACCCAAAACTTGAAGGTCGATGGCTCTTATCTCCAGTGCAGAGTCTCATCTGGGTTAATCTACGCCCGGCGGAGACGACGCTCCTTGTTAAGCAGGTGACTGAGTGCAGGCTGTGGACTGGTGTTGTGAATGCGTGTGTGTGTGGGAGACAGAAGAGGAGAAAGAACAAGCATTTATGAAAACAAAAAAAGCACTTCAAAAGCAAAAGCACTTCTCGTTCCCAGTTTTGTGTACGTGCACTCGTGTTGGACACTCACTGTTGACGATGGCAGTGGGCAGGATGGAAGCCATTGCGGCCTGCTGCGGCAGGAGCTGGATGCTGTCCAGCAACCTGGCTGGGTACATGCCCTCGCTCAGAGACATGTGGTTCACTGCCTGCAGACGGGAGTCAAAGTCCACCGCAAACGCCACCAGCTCCTCGCCCTCCATCATGTTCTTGGTGGTGGTGCACCACAGTTGGCCACCTGGACAAAACAGAGATAGAGGAGACATTTAAATGCTTGCTGAGAGAGAAGAAAAAGCTTTGCTGCATTTACACATGAGTAATTCTAGACTTAAATGTCAGAGATTATACAACATAAAAAAATATATTTGTATGTGCCTTGGATGCGTGGACAACATCTCAAAGATTCAGTATTTCAGCGGCAGGTTGTGTAATAGAGTGCAGTTAAAACAGGATGCTCAGTAGGACATAAAGTGAAAAGATGGATTGTCTCAAATTTTATACATATTTTTTAACTAAATACTTTATCTTCCCATGAATAAAAAAACAGGCTTAATAATATTTTCATAATAAAGAGTTGAGAGTCACTGCTTTTTATATTCTAAATTAAATTTCAGTCATCTCCACTTTTTGGCATGGAGGCAGGGATCTCAGAGACAGACATATCTAAAAACCTTGTCAATAAAACTACACAACTAAAGGTGAATAATGAAATATGTTTTGTAATTAGGGTGAACAAACCCTTTTGAAAGGTAATTTCTTTCTTTTTTACTGTCACTCAAACATCTTTTGAGGCTTCTGGTGCTCATATCCAAAAGCAAGGCAAACCTCAGCAGAGGTAAACTGTAGCCTACAGTGCTGTTGTCAGCTAGAACACTGAGACAGGTCCTCCACATTATTAGATTGTTGTGTTTTGGGATTAAGCATTCCTCTGAAATCTTCTGAACATATTCATTAAGTCAGAGGGAAGGGGGAGGGGGCAGGAGGGAGACGGGAGGGGTAGAGGGAAAGAGTGAAGGTTTTAACTTAGATAATATTTATCTCAGCACATGACAGGCTTTTCAGCTGCACTTCATTTTCCATTGAAGAGATTAAAGTTTTTAATATGACTATTTACAGAAATCTGGCTGGGGAGATAACAACAAACTATGATATGCTACTGCTAAATGGCAGAATTAGGACATTGTTTCTGAGGAAAGCTGGACAATTAATTAAAAAACGCTGTTAGCTTTCAAAGATGTGCAAACATACCGACGGAGTGTCAGGCTGAGAGGGGACATGTGATTTGAGCCCTGGCTGATGTGGAATAAAGAGAGTCCTAAGGAGAGGTGTGAAGGCAGGGGGACGCAGCTAGAAAGCCCCCACACATGTGGAACACTGATTACTCATGTTTACACAAAATCTATGAATCACCAGGTTTAAAACCACCCTGAAGACAGAGTGAAGGTGCTCAAGTAGGGCTCTGTGTAAAAACAAACCAATTTTCTGTGGATTTATTAGAAATGGAAAACCAGGGGACGGAAACAAACTCACCGTGACTCTACACTACTACATCATGCATTATGTATAAATCATTGTTAAGTTTCTAGAATGAATTGCCCCATTATTTCAATTTAAAATTGAATATTTCAGATTTCACATCACTGTTTTGATTAAAACCTTTCTAGCCTTTCCTATCTGCTGGTGAAGCACTGAAAATTAGACCAGCACGAACGTGTCAGAGGAGTGAAATAGTATTAAAATATGCTATCTTTCAGAGTCCCATTTGTGTGCAGGCTTCCTCCCCATGAGTGTGTGTATGCGTGTGTGTGTGTGTGTGTGTGTGCCTGCATGAGCGTGTGCATGTCAGCGCCTCTTTAAAGAGCAGTGCCTATCTGTCGGCCAATCTGCTGTGACGAGACACACACTTCAGGCCGCTCCACTTCATCGTTTTGATTCTGTCATACCACACACTGCCTGGAGAGGCCCTTTGAATTTTTATCTCCTAATTAAAATAACAAAACTCCTCTCCACTGTCTGCCCAAGTTACCATCAAGGTAGATACAAACTGCCACTGACAATGGCGGGGAATATATCGCAGTCATAGCCACAAAAGTTTCTCTCCTCTGAATGGATCTTTTAGTTCAGACGCGCTCAGCTTACAAAGAGAATTATGAACTAGGCCCTGACGCTCAGATACAAATCAGTGTTTTTGCAGATCAATCCAAATCAAAGATACTGTATGCTCTCCTCAGCTGAAAATGAAATAGATTATGTGTCGGCTGATGAAAATGTTTAACTGCATTTTGACGGGGGAATATCCACTCACGTTGCATCCCTTCAGCCAAAAATACTACAGATCCATCTGTTGTGTGTGAGAATGCTGGAAGTGAGTTTTTGGGACGGCATGTCCCAGTTTTACTGAGCTGCACAAAACACTGAGACAGCACTTGTTACAGTCACTCAACCAAGACAAGGTAGTAAGATACATGTGCTCTGACTGCAGGATTAGGACTTAAACTACACCTCCATTGTCATCTGAATTAGAAATCATGTTGTTTCTCTTAAACTTGTGACAGCTTTACCGCAGCTTTATGCACTATGTATCCATATTTTGACTGGTTTTTGAAGTGTAACATGATTGCAGCTCTGTGTGGCTCATATCAATATTTCACATGAGTTATTTAGGAATTTGAAACATTGAGTATAACCTACAGTTGTGTGACTAATTATGCAGCCATAACATCTACAAGTCTGCACACAGAGAAGCACACATGTACCTACCATGCATGTATATATTAGCCAGTGCATACTAACAGCTGTGCAGAAACATGCACATATTGAGATGCAAGGCATAAAAACAAGCAACACAAATGTGTCCAGCAGATAAACACAGTGTTCCATGAAGGAGCACGTAAGATTTCGTCATTGCTGTTTCCCTCTGACAGATTTTTATTTTTTTTCTGACGGCAGGTGATTTGAATCACAGAAACACAGGTGAGCCACCGACGACAACGGCATGATTGGTATGAATGAGGGAGCGAGGAAAGAGGGGGGTCAAGAGTAAGAGCGAAAGACCAAAACCGTTAAGTGGTGAAACTGGGGAAAAGGCTGTGAAAAGTGCAGCTTGTGATTTGCACTTGTTTGCCTGCTAACTGTCTGCAGTGAGCTGCCTTTGTGCAGTGGCCAATGCAGTTGGAATGAAGGCTATTGTCTAAATCCTCCTGCAGAGCACCTGATAAAAGAATAAAGAACTATGACATATTCTAAAAACAATGGAGGAATTAAGGGGAGACAATAGGCCAGCTGCCTCATTAAAACAATCAAAAACGGCATCCTGTACGTAGTCCAGATAATTAAAAACCACTGCTTCCTACAGTCTCTCAATACCATATCCACCAGCTCACTGAGGCCCTGAGACTGTGGCTCTGCTGGCTAAATGCCCTCTTCCCTCTCTTCCCTTTGATTAATGCTTTATTTGAACATGCAGTTGAAGATGAACATATGAAGGAATTCATGAAACAAAATTATAATGCAAACCCTTTTTTTTTTTTCCTATAAGCACTTATAAACTAATCAAATGTCTCAGGATGAATCGCAGCAACTCAGGGCGTGTGTCCCCTCCCCTTTGCCTAAAGCCCCGAGAGATTTCAAAGTGCAGGCATCACAGGACATTTTTTAATTTTCTCACTTTAAATGACTTTATAAGAAAACGGATGTGTACAGTATCTGTGTATGTATGGGGGAGGCAGGGAGAATAGAGTGTGAGATACTTGAGCAGGAATAATTTTTTTTTTCTTTTGCTCCCTGCAAACGGCTACCTCTACCATATCTTAATGAAGCCGCAAACAAATCTCTCATGCCTCGTGCAAAAGCTGAGAGACAACAAAGCAGCAGAAATAACAGAAGGGCCCGGATAATTAAACTGGCCTGAAGACAGGTATTCAAATGTTGGTGTGTAAACAGCACAACTCTTTAATAGTTTAGCTGTAAAATGCGTAGTTAAGCACATCAGCACTCGCCTCTCCCATCTGTCCAAACACATTACCGTTGCAGAGGCCATTACAGCACTGGAGTACAGTCCCATTGCACCATAGCCACATATTATGGGAGGGGGGAAATGAGGCTTCTGGGAAAACTAACAGAGGCCCACTGGCATTAAGCAACATAGGGTCGTGTATTATAAATTGTCACAGTGCACCTTAAGAAATGGGGGAGGTTGCAAACAAGGTCTTTAAGATACACATAGAAGTCTTTCGTGACTGTTTAATATATTTTACAGAACAAAAGTTTTAAATTTATATTACCAGATTAAGTGTTTAACTTTGATTTTCTTTGTCAGGTCTGGTTTTGATTTGTTCTTTGGCTTTCCTGGCCCTTAAAGTTCTCGTCTCTGTCTACTGGCCGTGCGCTAACTGCTGGTCTTAATTGTGAAGTGAGGCCAGTGGTGCCTGAAGCCACAGAGAGGGTTGTAATTAAAGACCTCTACTCTTCTTGTCTTCACATCAGCTCCAACTCCTCCTGGTCAAATGGGAACGAGCTCCTCGCACCTACGAATATCAAGTAGCTGCGTGTCGTCAAGCACCACTTCTTTATTTAACAAAGCTTTATCAAAGGAGGAGCAAATGACAGCGCCTGACACAAAAACAACTTCCCAGGCAACTTCCCCGGGTCTTGTGAAAATATTTATCACAAATCGTGGATGAATAATATCTGTATCTGCACCTGACAGCAGACGGTGTTGCGACAAACACTAAACAAATCCTCCTCATGAATACTGGTAAATATTTGGACTGTTTCTGGATCATCAGAGTTGAACACATTAGGATGACTCATGGCTGTCAACCCCACCGTCACAATCCCTGGCTGGAGCAAGCAAGCAGCAGAAAGGAAAACGCTGAGTTAGACCTGAGCGGGAACATCATTCACAGGGTCAAACAAGCTTACTATTATTGACGGTACACTAAACTAGAATTAGCTGACTCTACTATTATTTCACTGAGGCACTGACACAGATTGACTCTCTCCCTCTCTATCTCTCCTTCACTCTCTTCCACCTCCTCCTCCTTCTCATGTTTTCACTCAACCACTAGGAGGCACTCTTCTCATGCTCAAGCAGCAGCCGGTGGGTGTTTTGCTGTGATGATGCAGAGACGCCTCAGACATGGCAGAGCGGCGTAGATGCCAGTCTGCCTATGCATCCTTTCAGGTAGGTGCTAAAGGTCTTACTCTCATGTGAAATGTATTTAAATCAAAAAGGCATTCTTTTGTTCTTATTTTGACATAAACCTTGAAAGGAAATTAAATCGGGAAAGTTTAAATATGGACTTAAATGTTCTCAGTTTTCTTAATGTTAAATAATCTTTTGTCTGTTGTTGTCGAATTTCTGTTATGACAGTCATCAAGCATGCCAGAATGTCTTTGTCACTTTTTTTTTTTACAAATCTTATATTTTACTTTATTTTAAATTTTAAATTTCCTCAGGAAAAAAACAACAACAAATTTCCTATTTTCCAGAGAAATAAATACTGTTCAGTAAATATGTGTTTACAGCCTTGTCTTGCCTGACATCCCAAACCCCCAGATTTCCCTCCTTTTGCACTACAGTGTCCAGACTAATTTTAGCATCAAGTGTTTTTGCAGATATAGTCAGTACCGAGAGCTCATGGATGGCCTCGAGCGAATGGCACGCGGGTCAGAATCCACAAATTAAAAAGTCCTCCCAGGGGAGCCTCGTACACGCCGCTTTTTCAATGGTATACATTCACAGGCAACAAAGACATGAAAGCAGCACAGCACACCGAACAATGTCATTCAACATACATTTATGATTTGGCTGAACGTCTTAAAAAACAGATTAAAAAAAAAAATGTAGAAATTATGTGATTCAACAAATGTTCGACAAGTAAAAATGAAATGTTTCACTTTGAAATTTTAAATGTTTCTACGGAGATTCATGAGGCTTTTTCAATACAGTGAGGCAGATACTGGCATGAGGATATTTGCCTGGTAATAGTGTTGTAATAAATTTGAGGGTGGAAAAAAAAAGAAGAAATGTAAATCAGCAGCTATTTTGCCCTGTTAGAGTGCAACGACAGAACTTGAATATTTAGAGTTCAATTTTTTATAAAAACATATTAATTTTCTGTCAATTTTTTTTGTTAAATGAAGGAATATTTACCACTACAAACAGCACTTGTGTTACTGTAATTTTTAAAAAAAACTGCTTTTAGATGCACAAAAAAAAAAAAAATCTTCCATCTGAATAATTTCCTTATGGACATTTTAATTTTTTTTCCCCCCAAACAAATTAAATGTCCTTCCATAAATGGTAATTGGTTATTATGTGCAATACACTTTCTATATTGCAGGTAATACATGTGAGTTCTGTGCTGTCAGTCTGAGACAATACCAGCCACAAATTCCTACAGTACAAAGCTGTCCTCCCTCATTAGCTGCCACACACACACTCAGCTCCTCCCTGTCCACAGTAAAGTGGAGTAGACTATTAAAGGAAAGCTCTGACTGGCTCCTTCCTCTCCGCTCCGCTTTATTCTTTATTTGGACAGGTTCGTCCCGTTGAGCACTCTATTAGCTATCCTTCTCTGCGGGTAGTGCTGCCTGTGTCCTGGTTGTGGCCGGTCGACATGTGTTTACTGTGGCCCCTGCTGCGGCGGCAGGCTGGTTGGGGGCCCGTCCTGACCAAGCCCTGCTAATGGGACCAGAAGACCCCTCGTGACAGGGCACCGCTGTGTTGAGCACCGCAGCAGAGCCTACCCCTCCCTCCCCTCCAGCTGCGGCCTCATGGCCCATGTCCCCCTACCCATCATGCCTCGGCGGGAGCAGGTGAACGGCGGAGGGCCAACGCCGGTGAGCTCCGTTTTCCTGGGAGAGCAGAGCGCCATCGCCACGCGCCTCAGTGGTTCCTCCAACATGGCTCCGGCCCTACGCCACATGGGCTGGCTGGCCAGTCTGTCTGTGTGTTTTTAAGTGTGTGGGAGTGTGTGTGTGTGTTTGTGTGCGTATGTGGGGGTGTATGGTGGATGCCAGCCCTAATGCAAATGCTTGCCGTTTAAAAAATGGGAGCCTCTCTCCTACTCTGTCTCTCCTCTTTGGAAAGGTCTATTTTGGCCTTCTGGTGCTGGCAGTTATTTTTTTCCTCTCCAGAAGGACAGAGAGCCAGGGAGATGCACCTGTCATCCATTTTGAAATTCAACATTATTGATCTGGTCATGGGGAAAGGAATTTATAAAGTTATGCATTTTTCTTCATTACTTCTCATTGATTTGTGCCTTAAAACATGCATTTTTTTCTTATTTGCAAAGTGTTTTGCTGCCTTATTTATGAGCATGCTAATTTGGTGTTCACAGCACAGCAATACACAGAGAGAATACACACACACGCACACATACACACACACACACACACCAGTCGCCGAGCAACATCCCAGCATGCCCTCTGTCTCTGCACCCCTGTAATTCTACATATTGCTTAAAGTATGTGCTAATTAAATTTTCTGTCGGTTTGCAAGAGAAATAAATAATCTGCAGCTAAGAGGCCTAATTGCGTTTGTCACGTTGTGTCTCGGTGGCTGGGACATCGGGAGCACAGCCGCTGCCCTTGCTCATTGCCATTCTGTCGTCCTGGCAAGCCCCCGCGCTGCCCCAGGTATCACCACGCGGCCATCTGGAGCCGACATCTGTCTCTCTATTGATCACAAGGGTTTAGCACTTGATCAAACAGACTGCGACAGGAAATTGCTCTTTTCCCCACAGAAAAGGCCAATCGCCTGCGTGAGGGTAATAGAGTGGAACTGAGATGCAGCACCAGCGCGGTGGGCAAGCGGGCATGGGCACAGCCAGGCAGGCAGCGGCACGGCGGTGTCAGTCGCTGTGGAGGTGGCAGGGATGCTAAAGTCCACTGCCATACCAAGACCATGTTTCTAACCTCTCTGCTTTTACTAAAACAGCAGCACTTGTAACATAACAGCAATTAAACCTTTTTAAATTATAATTTACAGTCAGGCAAAATTTTTTGAGGTCTCCACTATGAGCACATCACTGACAACTCTGTGTGTGTCTGCAGAAAGATGAGACCAACACCTCTGATTAAAAAAAAAAAACAAAAAACTGTCATCTGAAGAACAGAATTTATCTTTCAAGCCGTTCAGGTAAATGTCTACGCCAACAGCTGTCTAAAACTGTTAGAAAAGCTGGATGCAAGTGAAATATGCTTAATGATAAGCACACCAGATGGTAGAAAATTAATGTATTACTTCTAGAAAAAAAAAGAGAAAAAAAGTAGAAATACTTGAGCATTAACACCAGGACTGAATTCTAATATTTAAAGAGATCTTATTGTCAGTTTTCATAACAATTAAAATACATGACAGAGGTAAAACCTTGCAGTGTACAAATCTATTCTAAAAAAAAAATTGTGAAGAAAATGAGATTGAGCATCGGGGTCCCATGCTTCAACAGTGGGAAATCCCTGACAAGGCTGCAGTTGTCTCTTGCTCACTGGTATCCCCAGTGGAGTTCAACACACTATTAGTGCCTGAGGTGAACAGCTCCTGAATGTGTGTTACAGTATGTTAGCTAAGGCTGTGGTCCACATCTAAAATTGTGGCTTCTCTTTGCTCGGGCATGCTTTCGAGGCACTCACTGTAACACCATGTTTAGCAAGTATGGACAATTTGATACTGAAGGTGACATTTATTCAGCATTGTAGAAAATATTTAATTGTTCCTGCAGAGAGCGAGATATGTTTCCCCTTGCCTACAGTGCTGGGATTGTCCTTTGGAATATGATGCAAATTTGGGATGAAGCAACTAATTCCTTCCTTGCACCCCTGTACCACCCCCCCCCCCCCCCAACCCCTCGCCCCCCTCCTCCTCCCTCAAGCCTCCACCAGCCTCCATCCTCCCCAGACACGAGGATTCTGATTAATCGTGTGACCGCCCCTCGTTTTGCATTTTACACAATCTCACGGCGCCACGGTGAGATGTGTGAGGTGTTTTGCCACTTTTGGCAAGCTGAAAAGATGTAGCCCAAGGAAGAACAAGTCGAAAGTATGAGGGAAAAAAATATGACCAGGGGACGTGATAAAAAATTATCAGCCAGTGTGTTTTCCTGTTTGGTTTTAATCTACATTTAATTAAATTCTTATCTGCTGTGTGCTTATGGCTGCATTTGAATGGCGAGGCTGCATTCATTATGAATGGTAAAATTGAACTCAGTACATTGTGTGTGGCCCAATAAAGAAACAAGACTCTTATTGCAGTGCATGCACAAGCTCCGACAGACATGCGGAAAAAATAAGTCAATTAAGATCGGTCTTTAAATTACCGCTGTATCAAAACAAGGGGCGGGAGCATGCTCCATAATAGAATCCTGACAGCAGAGAGAGCACAGTTGACTGTTGTTAATATACATCCCATTTGATACAGCCAATTGTATTAGCTTGTTTATGGAACGCACACAGTTGATGCACACTAGATTTACTAGTCTGTCATGATAGTTCATAATCGACGGTGCTGAGAAGAAAAAAGTTGACTTCAGCGAACGTAGAGGTCAAATAAAATATGGCTGCAGCGGTATAATAAGAGTTCCCCATAAAGATTGTGCTGGTTTATCTGAATGTTGGAGGTCAACAGCAAAGGTCGATGACAGAATATGTGGACAATATGTGGGCCGCAGCAGATACTGAAGAGTTAAATTCAGAGAGAGGGAAAAAAAAAGAAGATTCAGCTCCAAAATTGTAATACTATTGACAAAAGACACACAGCTTATAACGGGCGGGCGGCACTTCATAAGCTAAGAACAATATCCCATAGGCAGCACCCCGGAAAACGTCGAAAAAGACCCTGAGCCGATACTACAAAGTTGGGCCCCGGCAAAATCCCTAAATCTTCCCGTTTGCTTATTCCGAGCAGCGTGGGGGGAGAGGGAAGCTCCCTGCTGCCTGCCCATGTTTACAGAGCCGTTCTCATCTCTAGGCCTTGCTCATCCACGGCACTGACACACGGTGTCGACACGATTAGGGGTCTGCCTTTGCATAGGGCTGCATGTGTGTGCGGGGGGTGGAGGATCGGCAGATGAATGACTTTGGTGCATCGGAGAGGGATCACAGCAGATAATCGCTCCCGACTGCTGCGCCGGAGCTCTCAGATCTGGTCTTTAAAATAATGTTCGGAGTCAAGTCTCTCCAAAGCTTTTTCGCAGGTTATCTGCCACATTTTATGTTTGCTGTTTAAATCTTAACAGGACACAAGCAGCAAGGGAGAGCAAATATGTCTGGAGTCGGAGGAACCGGAGTGGAAATGTTATTGCGAGGGGGTTAAGATTAGCTGAAGCAGGGGCTGAGGAGATGAACCTCCTCTCTATTCGAATGGCTTTCAGAAAAACTTGGAATGTTGAATTTAACCTTGGGAGGTGGGATTCCTGTGAGAAACACCAAGGGGGATAATGAATCTGACCTCTTGCTAAAACCGACATCATTCAAAGGTGCTCACTCAAACACATAACAAACACCAAATCAACCTAAGTGCATTTCAAATCAGACCACCAATAGCACACAGACAGCATGAATCCAGTACAACATAAATTCCAATATCATAAATACTGCTATCACACAAACAGAGGAGCCATAAAGTACTGCTGCCTGTGTCTGGGACTATAAACCTCTGGCATTACTCATAGGGAATAAACACACATGCACAATTTACTGCACTAGATCCCCCCTTTGTTTATCTTTTAAATAAGCACACTTTATCACCCTCCTGCATAAGCAAATTGCATGCAATGTGTGTTGTTTTAACATTTGATATGCTGTCCAGAAGATTCATTTCTCCCTACGAATTCAATTGTCTTTGCAATATCCTGCTGCCATAGGCATCAGGCCCCATCACCTGTTCGTTATCACTGGCCGTCCTGTTTGGGAGCTCTTGAAACGGTGCCATGGCATTGACTCTCAGTTAACAGCAGGTCTCTGAACTTCTCACGCTTGATAGCGGAGGCTGGAAAATTACGCTAACAACTAATTAACATCATAAAGAGCGTTTAAATGGACGGACGACACCTGCAACCTTCATTTGCACACACTAACGCAAAATTACCTGTGTTTTTATTTTTGCAGATAACGCATGCATTTTTTAACACCTTTTAGAATATTCATTTTTCCGTGGCTGGCTTCAGAATTGGCACCACTGTCCTTTTTACTATGTGCTGGAGAAAAAAAAAAAAAAAAAAAAAAAAAAAAGCCACCCGGCCAAAAATAATAATTGTCAAAACAGAGGGCTGGCAGAATTCCTAAAGCTGTTTTTATTCTCTCAGTTTGTATGCACCTTAAAAAAAAAAAAAGTGCACTGCTATATGCTGTGCCTGAAATAACACATTCCATTTCTAATTTCTCTTTGAATATAAAATATTTCCAGGCGGCAGACATGGACCTCCAGTTACTGGTCCGAATAACAAAGTGCTGCCTGTCAGTCTGAGGCACTTTGCTGGCTGGCTGAACTAAGCTGGTTTAGAGTGACAAGTCTTCAACGGCGGCAGCCTCAGCCTCAACTGGCAGGCCTCTGGAGTCCTTTCTCGCTCCGACTCCCAGCCTCGGAGTCTTTCACCGGAGATGACCACAGTACAGTCAAGGATCCGTGTTCTTTGAAACCGCTTTCTCTCTCTCTCTCTGTGTCTTTTCCTTCAAAGGTCTGAAACAGCCGCTAACTTCCGCACGACGGTAATGCACTCACACCTCATTACAGAGCCACATTATGGACTACAGCAGTAATACGGCTTTAATCTTCTCCAAATCGTTATAAATGTCAAGCTGGGGCCAGGGACTTCCCAGTCTACTGCACCAATGGCTTAGCCTGCTATCCCCTCTTCTCCGTATTAGCTATAGCCAGAGAATTACACTCAGTGCCAGATCCCCCGAAACTTTCAACCCCTTTTGTTCCAAAATTCAATGCACCATTAACATACCCTTTGAAATTGCCCCCACCTCTCCCCACCCCCCAAAAAAGCCCCAAACAGCTAAATATGAAAACAGTTGATACCCCTACCCCGCCACATACACCCCTATCCCGCCCGTACCTCCCCCTTCTTTTCCTTAGCCTCTCCTAATGAGACGCAACATCCCTGTCTCTCCACTGAAGGATCCAGACTCTCTGTGTGTGATAGAGAGACTGCGGCTGTTTATTAATAATGATTTTGGATGTTTGCGTGTGGAATGTTATCAGCGCGCACACAATCCCACCAATAGTTTGCCCTGATGGGGTAGCTGGGTTCCTCATTAGCAGAACATATTTAATCCAGAAGTTTCTTATCAAATGTCACACCTGCATCTCTAAATGGCATTTTCACATTCATTCGCCTGTATTTGGGAGATGAGGCTCCAAGGTGCTTTGCAGAGATTAAGAAGGAGAGAGAGTGCAAGCTTATTTTATCATTTAGCGGGTCTGGAAGGAATCCAAGGAGTTTTTGTCTTGTTGTTGTAATTAGAAAGCCTTTTAAGTGATAACGCCTGCATAGGAATATGAATATGTAGCGATCAGGCCAGCCCCCCCCTCCCCTCAGTCTCCCTCTCTCCCTCTCTCTCTCCCCCTCTTTCTCTGTCTCTCTCTCCCCTCTCTCTCTTGGCTTTTTTAAATTGTTGAATGCTGAGTTTTTGTTCTGTGTACAGCAAGGATTAACTCAGACGCTTCAGAAGTTTAATGAAAGACTTGAAAGTGCACACTTTTTCTTGTTTCTGGCTGTGACGGTTTCTTTTCTAGTGTGTGAGAGCGGACATGACATGAGCACAACTTTTGTTTTTATACCTGAAGAGTAAAAGATGGTCTTCACTTTCTTTAAGGACACATTTCAGCATTGGTACTTGACAAAACCAATTGTACAGAAATAAAATAAAATGAAAAACTATTATTTCTACACCTTCTCAAAATGTAAAGGCCTGTTAATTCCAAATTATTGTATTCTGCCTTTACTGAGCCCAGTGACCAGTTTTAAAGCGGTGAAAAAATTGAACATTTCCTGCAAAAAAAAAGCTCAAATATTTAACATTTCCTGTTACAATAGCCCTCTCCAGTTGTAGAAAATGGAGCAGGTATGCAGCCCCTCCTCTCAGTAGTGGCATTTAGTCCCTGTGTATATCCAGAAAAGCTGCTGCTAACCATCGGGCCAGAGATAAGTGCAAAACTGAGAAGTATTGATCCAGTAATAGTGGTTCACGCTTTGACTCTGACACCTTAACCCTGCAGACATAATGTCATAGCCTCTTATCCTTTCCTCTTAACACAACCTGCCTATCTCCCACAAGCTGTCACCTCTAGTAATACGCTTCTCAAAAGCTCCCCTAAATCACTAAAATCATTGCACTTTCAGACATTATTTATTTTCCCACCTCTTAAAAGTGAAGCGTGATTTACAGTTTGGTAAAAGGTTGTGCTTTTTTTCCTCTTCCGATCCTCCTTTCCTCTTCTTTCTCTATGTCCCTCTAGACCTGAGAACGTTTCCTGTCAAGGTAATTCCATTTCTACAATTGTAAGAGCTGCTACGTAGCAATTATTATGTTAGGTCTGTGTAATTGTGTTGGCTTACAGCGCATGATAAATACAGTGTAGCTAGACCCCGCACAGTGATCCCAGATGTGTGCTGGTTTAGACATTTTCATTAATTGAGAGCGTCACTGTGTAACAGCTCAGTATTGCACTCTGGCAGGTATGAATGAAGTCTAATACAGCTTAATTACTCGCCGGCTAAATATGTATTGTAGTGATCCCTAATGTGAGTCTTTTTATCTGTTACAAATCACAAGTTTAAACCACTGGAGGGTGGGAGTGATAATTAGTGAGTATTTAGGCTTCCAGAATTCTAATAGAAAAAAAAATGCATGAATGAATCCAAACATCTCTCTCACTCATAAAAGGCTGGGAATGATCAGACGTTTTGCCCAAACTTTCTTGATCGATGTGTTTCAAAAGTGTGCCACCAGAGCGTCTAGGCCATCGTTGAAGGATGCCAAACGTTGACATTATATGCAAATTTTGTTTATTATCTTGCAGGCAGCACAGATCCTGCCTTGGTTGGGCTGTTGCAGCCCACAGCAACTTCCAAGCAAGGTTTATGCACGAGGGTTTCTAATTAGCTCTCTGAGGGCCGCAGTTAGTGCAGCAGTTTTCACAACAGCCGTTGGGAAGTTGAACGCTAACTTGGAGGGCTCCATATGTTGCCCAGGAGGCCTGAGAGACAGACTGATCCTGTGTGTTTCACATTATGAGACACTATGTTCACTCCTGAGAGCAGCTTTTTCATTCTTCTGTGGATGGAGAGGGAAAGTAGCCAGACCAATAAATGGTGTTCATCATTAGTTATGAATCTTTGGGCTGCCTTTATTGAAAGTGTATATTCATTTAAATATGGAGGCCTTGATGCAGATAAAAAAAAATATTTCAAGACATTGAGGGAAACTATAAATCCACAAATGAGGAGTGTGCTTGTTAAAATGTCCCTTTAGCCTACAGCTTTAACCAAGAACATTTTAAAATGTTATCTCCATGTGTATTACAGATGCAAATCACTGAAATGACAAAATGTCTGAGCATATGTTCCTCAAACATTTTATCATTTTATATGTTTGCATCTTTTTTTATAACAAATACAGAAGGCCATTAAGTTTATGACAGCTTGCTCTAAAGAGTGACTTAGTTCTGATTCACTGCTGTCCATTTCAATGTGCAGCTGAGCTTTTACATCAGCCACATTCATGTAGAGTCAGCGTCTCCCATGAAGGCCTGGGCTGAACCTCATCTCCAGGTGCTAACTGAGCTTCTGTTTCAAAGCTTTTATGATCTAATATCTTCTTCAAAAGATCATTTTTGCTTAAGAAATCCCTGGTTTAAACTCTCTCTCTGCTCCCTCTTTCCCTCCCTTCACTCTAAATCAGCATGCGTTCTGCTTTTGACCCCGGCAGCGCTAAAAGAAAAAAAAGGAAAAAAAAAAAGACGATGTGCCTCATTAACTAAGGCATCACACTGGCTTTTTCAACTTATTGTCTCTTGCACCTTATCCGGCCCTTCATCTTAAACTTGGAATAAATTAGAACGATAACGATCGGGTGTGTGCCATTAGTCACAAATGAAGTGGTTAACGCAAAAAAAAAAAAAAGGGGGGGAAGATAAGGCTGAGATCTGATGCCGATTCATAAAAGGGAAGGCAGATTGTTGTAAAATGGCAGATAGACCGTGCAAATTGGGTGCCGACATCATGAGGCAATGTTATTACCAAATTAGCTTGTGCTTTTTTCCCGCCCATCCTGATCACAACCTCGGGAGGAATGGCAGAAGAAAAGACACTATTGTGGGGCGTTCACAGACATTATTCTTTGAACAAACACTTGAGATTACAGGGGAGGCACTGATGCTGCCTTTACCTAAGATGTATTTGCTTTTAATTCATACATTTGATTGTGACATTTTAAACTATTTCTCTATTGAGACCCAGGGCATTACGACCCAAATGACAGTGCTGAGTAAATAGAAAAATGGGAGTGGATGGGGTCTTGATAAGAGAATACAGTGTTTGTTCAAGTTGAGTCGGCGGCCATTGTTGGCTAAGGAATGTCTTTTGTTCTCAGGTGGAGCTTGGTCTCTATCTAATGTTTAGTCATGGCCTTACAACTTAATACTTCTAACATTTGGTCGAATAATTTAGTCCAAAAAGAGATTTTCAGAGGTGAATCTTTTAGCTAAACTTGGAAAAGATAATGAGGACAATAACCTAATTCAGTGCGGAGGACATTCATCATGTAAAAAAGCAAGCGAGTGACACATCGTAGGCCGAGGTAGCATCACTCTTTTCTGAAGAAGACAAACTGGTAGATTGAAGGTCTCTTGAATCCGGGCTGTCGCTGGGGGTAGGGGAGCTCTTGTAATTTGCGGAACTGCATCCATGGAGCGGGCATAAGGGAATAAGTTGGAAGGGGAAGAAGACAGAGAACAAACCTGGCAGGCACGTTGAGGCCATGCCAGTCCTGCCTGCGCCACGCGGTGTGGCAGGGGGGCAGTGCCAGGAAATGTGGCAAGAGGAGGAAAGATCAAACAACAAGGGCTGCAGATCTCCACCAATCTGCTCTGTATTAATGTCAGAGCCAAGGAGCAGCTGAACCAGACGTGATCCACAATGTGTGACAGGGATGTGTGTATGTGTGTGTGTGTGTGTGTGTATTTGTGTGTGTGTGTGTGTGTGTGTGTCTATATGACCATTTGCCGCAAGCTGGACCAAATTCATAATGGCCTGGTGGTATGAGAGGCAACTCAAAACTATCATAGAGTGTGAAACATTTTTCAAACTTGTCCTCAGAAACTTGAGGACAGCAAACGCTCGAGAGTTTTGCTCTCAGATTGCGTTTTTTAAACTTCTCCACTGTCACGTCTATAACTCAAGCAACAGGGCTCGAGGTTTTCTTTTCTGAGGTGATCTGCACGTGTCGCTGGATGTCAGACACACAGCAGCCCATGATGGAGTGGTGGGAACCTGGTGCCTGTATCGACACGCCTCTCAGCTCCAGTGGGCTGCACACCCGGGCCTGCATCCTGCTCCAAAAACTTGTTCTGTATAGCCGCAATAAAGCAAGCAGACGGCAAATGAGCTCCACGCTGCCATCGTTCCCTCCCGGACAGATGGCAAAATTAGACAATATGCTTTCCAAAATTACGCTGAAATCACATGGCCGCGTCTGTCTGCCTTGCCTGCCTGCCTGTCTGTCCGTCCGTCCGTCCGTCCGTCCCGCATGGCATCCCAGCCATCTTTGCCGGGGTGTGGCGCCTGGGCAGGGGCGGCACAGTGTTGTTTGTGATGATGAGGAAGCCAGAGCCAGCCTCATTGCTGTTGATTGATATCGGAGCGCCGCGATGGGATGTAGGGCCAGCAGGAGCAATGGTGGACGTGGGGAGGAGAGGGGGGCTACATGGGCAGGGGGGGATTGTTAGGGGCGAGGGTGGGGAAGCTGGGGAATGATTCTATGACAATGCATGATGAACAGCCTGCTATTTGGAGTGCATCTGCAGGAGCCAGTTTGTTGCGCTGGGTCCTTAGAGAGATGTGGGAGGAGAGCAAATGTTTGAGGAGCGGACTCTGCAACTGCTGAATATCCCAGTGCTTCATGTATTTTGGGAGTGACACAGAGCATCTTATGACAATATTAGCCTCTATCTTCCTTGTCTTTTTGAATAGAATCTTGAACCAGACGCTGATAATGGTATCTCTAGCTGATACGGGAGTCTCTGCTGCGAACTGGGAAAGGTCTGCCGTTTTGAATCTCTGTGAAAATCTTGTCTGAGGGAAATTACGTTATTCCTCTGCTATACACAGTGTGAGATAGAGTTGCACAAGTTGGCAGCTTGACTATCTTGTCATGTAAATAATTTAGTAAGGGGGGGGGCCCTCCTCCCACTGTCCAAAAAAAAACAGAAACCATAAATAGTGTTGTTATATTATAACCTTAGTAGGAAATACACCACAGAATATATATCAATGAAAGACTTTTTTGGACTGTATCTGTAAAAAGACTGGGACCAGAAAGTAGCACCACCCATTCCACACCCCTGAGAATAAAAAAAAAAAAAAAATTACAAATTTAATGACACAAATCAACTGTTGTCAGCTTTAAATACACCTCACGCTCAGCTGCAATGATTAAAGTATCAATTTGAAAGTGAAAAATATCCTCTAATTAACTAAATAAACATAAACACGGCCATTACTGGGATGAAAGCGGAGCTGCAGATGGCAGAATAGTCTGATTCTGGACTGAGTCATGAATATAGTAGCCAGACAAAGTGAGTAAAAATCAGGAAGTTACAAAGTGGCTGAAAGCATAGGGACTTTCTGAAGAGACTAATGGTATATATTCAGTAGAATGATCACAACCACCGGCTGCTCATCGCTTGGCTTTGATTGGCCTCCCAGTCTGTCGCTTGGGAGAAACCTCAGTCCCCTCTGTGACGGCGCTGTCTCCGTCTTTGTGCCCTGTTCAAGCAATTACGCCCAGCTACATGTTTTCATATGGGAATGGATGAGGGAAGGGAGGGTAGCGGTAGTAGAGGTGGGGAGGGGGGGGGTGTCATGTGAAAAAGTCATTTTGGCGCTGCACTCTTCAGTTCCGGTCATGCTCTGTACCGACGCAAATTAAAACCTCCCCAGTAGCCTATGTAAATATGCTGCCTACTGCGCTGCGCTTTAATGAGCCATGATATGAAAGACATCTAAAACCAATGGAAAATAACTGGCCACTTAAAGGTGGGGTGCGTCTGACAGGTGACAGGTAGAGCCAGGTTTAAGACAGGGTTGGGTGGTGGGGGGTGGGCGTTGGGTTTTGCAGGATGATGGGGGCAGACCAGCTCTGGCGTTCAGAAATAATCTGGAGCTGTGAGCTGCAAGCCAGAGGAGAGTAACCAGCTTTTTAGCCTCAGGCATTTCAAAGAATTCTGGGTGGCGGTGGTGGAAAGGGAGAAGGGGGAGCAGGTGGGGTTTGTGTATGTGTGTGTGTGTGTGTGTGTGTGTCTGGGTACCTGGAGTGTGCTCATTTTTAAGGGGGTGGGATGTTGTTAGGTGAGAAGTGAAAGGAGACAGTTACTATGTCTTCTGCCTTGAGACACAGCTCATTGTCACCAACTTAAAAAATGTACATAATTTTCCCTCCATGCAGACACACACACACACACACACATGCATACACACACAGGCAGACACACACAGCCCTCAATCCTCTAATAACCTGTCTTCTAAAAAACCTTACAAGGATTACCTATCTGAAAATCTGCTTTGTATGCAGAATGCGATGGCGGAATGGAAATGAGCAACTGTTCAAGATGGCGCCTACCAAAAAGAGAACCACATCTGCACAAACCGATTAATCCGAAACATTCAGAGGAATCTCAAGTCATTTACAATATCACAGAATCCATAATCAAGATTCACTGCCAGAGCCTGAGTCTGCGGCACAGAGTCAATGCCCAGTTCAATGAGGGCTGATGGAATGTATAATTTCATGACAGATGCACGCATTCACGGGGGAACACAAGGTCATTTTAACATTCACAGGCAAAAAATACAACAACTTAGCCCAGAAAAGAAATGCACACCCAATTATTAATGTGCAAAAGAAGGCAACAGCACTTATAATATGCAAAATGTTGGCTTAGTGATTGTGGAGTATTCATAAAATGCAAATTTAGCTTTATATACATGTGCTTTATGTAGCATGTTTAGAAAGACGGCATCCTATGGATATAAATATGCGTCTCTAATTGGACAAATCCCTGTGTACGCATAACATTAATTAGGAAGATTGTGTTTATTGTAAAGATTATGAGCTTATTTGTTGTAACAGGTGACTCGCTGACAAGACACATGAGGAACAAACCACTGTGGTCTTGGACTCATAGTGGGAGGAAACCAGTTTAATGTGTGGCGACTTGAGCACAATGCATTTCAAATGTGAAAATGGGGCAAACAGATATGTAGATTTTTCAAAAAATCTGTGGAATGGTTTGTTGGTTTGAACCTTGCCAAGCCATGCTAAATCCAGTCTTTAAAGCCACGCAGCGAGCTATAAAAGGTAGGAGCCGGCTGATAGGCTGGTGAGATCTATTGTTGTTGGGCCATCTGACAGTCTAACTCGTGAGGAAGGGGGAAACAGAGGAACAAGCCAGTGGGGTGCCTTATGAATTTAGACTAAGTTGAGATTCAACATTTGGCCAAACACACTCTCTCCTGTGAACTGTCAACAAATGCAAACCAAACCCACAAAGAACCGTACTGGTGAAAAAGCATTTTGCCAGTGCCTCTTTGTAATTTGTCATGTGGTTTTACATGGGGGCCACTTTGACAACACATGCCAGAAACGCTTATCTGGAGTTAATGAAAGTACCAATGTGCAGAGAAATAAATAATACTAACATCGCTATAAATCCGGGTTTAGCATAAATGTCACCACACAGCTTTGAGCTGCACTAATCTACATTTTTTTTTTTAATTCACAGTGGAATATATGCAAGTGTAACATGTAAAGGATGGCTTGTAGTGATGGAGCCACAGCAAATAATTGCCAGATTCTGCAATTTCACATCAGCTCCTCAGAGCTTTTTAACCATCTTTTAGCTTTGTTTTGTCTTTCGGCCAATAAATTCTGCTTTTACTCCATTTTCAGTAGCAGCAACTTGATTTCAGCAAAGGGTCAGGGTTATAACTTTAATATAAACAAGCCTGTCTCAAATCAGCAGTAACAATGAAAAAGTCAGTGACATGCTTAAGAACATAGCAAGCTAAAGTATGAAATTTAACTAACGAAATCTAAAGTTGCAAAATCACTCGACATACGTTTATTTTGTGGCCAGACACTTGACTCAAGCTGATGTTAGTTGCCATTGATAAGCATTTATTTGCTAACGAGCTAGCCTTCACTGGTTAATCAGCTTCTTTAGAAGTTCTTCAGCTCCTCAGCTGCCCAAAAAATCAATACAGCCAAATAAAGCTTTTAAAAAATAACTTAAACTCACTGGGTGTCATTTTATTTGTGTAACAGCGTTAATTTTTCCGTAGGCTCTCTTCAGGTCATGAAATTGAGAAAGTGACGCAGCCTTAACAGTTCGTGGTGGTCGCTCTTTAAAGGTGCTGAGACATCTATCTGAGCACTTTGGGTCTCTCTCTCTGTCCTGCTACCTCCAGCCATGTTTGCACAGAGGCTTTACAAGGAGCCATCTCTCACCCTGGCAACTTCGTGTGACCTTGTGTGGCTGAATAAGACTGTAAAATTGATTCAGCTCCCGTAATAAAAGAGCATACACATTATCAGCATTCTAATTATAATTAATACAGGCAGCAGTGGCGGACCCATTATTTATGATGGTAAGCAAATACAATAATAATCTGCTCCATATTTTTATTGATATGTTGATGAATGGCTCTCTTTCACACAAAACACCTATGGAATGTCTCAGTGGCCGATCATACAAGTGCTGATTATTTCATTGCCTGTTTCCTTCACCCCAACTCTCCTCCTGCCCCGCCTTTCCTCCAACCTCTCCTCTTAAGTCTTTCATTACCCCTTTGTTTGTATCACCTTAAGTCCCGGACTCCAAACCTCATTACTGAGAGCTGGATCAGGTGATAGAGTCAACGAACCTCAGGAGGTGAATTACTGTCAGAAATAAACAGTCCAACAGCAACATCACACAAATGTCCGCCTGTCCTGCAAAGAGCTATGCAGAACACTGTCTGCGAAGAGAAGTCGAAAGAGAAGCAGCCAAAGACATTTCAACATGCCCGATGTTAAATTCGTGACAATAATGGTTTTAGACTCTGAATTCAACACTAGAAAAGGCCAAACCACAGTCAATTTTTGGCAAATTTTAAATGGCTATTTCAAAAGTAACTTTTAGAGCCACTTTGTGAACAGACCGGTGTTGTGAAACTTCCTGAATAATATAAGTGAATAAAATTGCAATTATTTCTGCTCTTTTCATTTGACTGTCCGCTTGATTTATCTCAGATTCTGAATCTGTGTTAAAATCCTCTTCCAGTGGTCTGAAAAGAAAAATAGCTTTAATGTGAAGTTAAAATCATTCCTTTTTTTAAATGGATTGTATATGAAATACAAAATGTAGACTCTTGGTAGAAAATGAGAGAATATTCTTTATTGAACAGCCTCTGCATCCTCTCTATCCAATTAATATCTGGTTTATTGAGCATAAAAGACCCCTTTGCCTCACAGTCAAAGTATGTAAAATAAAAAGACAGCAACCTTCATATCTAGGTTATCCTTTATAATTAGGTGTCTATGTAGCTTATGCCATTTCCCCTGTTTGATAATTGTAGTCCATCCCTCCTAATTTTGCACAGAGTCAGAAAAAAATGCTTATTTGTGCCTATCTTCCTTATTAATTCTCCTCACAAATCCTTGATTATTTTCCAATCCTTTCCTCTGATATCTCTGGCTCTGTTTGTCTGTTTCACTCACTCCTCCACTGAGCAGTCTGCCTTCCTTCTCAATCGCCTGTTTTGTTTCCCGTTTTAATGAACAGTTGGATTCTTTTATTTCTCTACAAGTGCTGGATTTGCCTTATCACCCCCCGTCCCTTTGAGGGTTGCCAATTGGTTTTATCCATGGATGTATCATTTCTTAGGCTTCCTCTTTTTTTCTCCACAAAGAGAAAGAACCACTCCGTCAACAAGCCTCTCCGGAGCCAGAGATTAAAAACCTCAACATCACCTACCTTCCAGCGCTACTCCCAACTGGTTTGTGTAAAACTCAATTAAACTTGTCCCCACTGAATTTCACATTACAGTACATTAAAAGGAAATTCTTCAAGCGTGATGACAAAGCTCAAACCTAGCTTCAGAGCCGCTATTTAGGAGCTTTCCTAAACGTTGTAGTCTTCAGGGTTTTAGCCTCATGTCGACGCAAAAAGGCACTAAACACAAAGACAAAGAAAAGGTTTCTTTTGAGTCGGGAGAAAAACAAACTTTATGATTTATTTATTTGCAGACACGCTGAAAGTCAGGGCGCATGCTTGATACGCTGCATACAAACATCAAGGTCTCAGTCTATCAATTAGCTCTCAACAAAAGGTAAAATGTTGCTTTCTGAAGATTAAACCCAGACTGATTGGGACATAATGATAGTTGTCAACTGCATGACATTAGTTAGCTTTCTAAGATACAGATGTTAATCTTCGGAGGCTTGGAGATTTTTGATCTCAGTTTCAGAGCCTCGGTGAGTCGATAACAAATTATTCCACCGCCTTCATACAATCTGTCTGGGTGAAAAGGGAGTGTTCAGTCAAGCATCGCGCTGATGTAAAGAAACATCGCAGGTCAATGTGTATGTTAACTTCCTTCGCATGTAATAATGTGCTTTCAAGCAAATGATAGCATACGTGTGATTCAGGCGGGGCAAGGGGATCCTTAAGATGTCGTCTCTTCATGAAGAGCGTCTACTCTTTTGTAGTTTGTGTTTTCCTACTGAGTGGGAGAGAACAAGCGCTGCAGAAAAAGGTGGAGGGTTTCCTACAAAGCAGAATAGGAAGGAGAGAGTGAGGCTTGGCTTTGCTTCAGCCAGGTCGGCTTTACAAGAGGAGAATCTGCAGATACACTCCTCTTCCCCTCCCCTTCACTCCTTCTCTTGTTCTCTCCTGTATAGCCGTCCTTCCACACAGCCCAAGAATTTAAGAGCAGCTTTGAACCCTCTCAGTGTTCTTCGACATTGTAAAATGTGTGCACGCTCGCCTTCCCGTCAGCCACCCAAAGGTGTTTTTTTGTGCTGAGATTAGTGGATGAGGTGCAGTCTGTGTTTTGGGCCAAACATGCCCATCCTTTGACATGAGGGCGGACTCCGACTCTGACTGGGCTACAGACCAAGATCACTCCCTCTTGTCTCCTCTGCTTCCTCCTCAATCCTCTCCAACACATGACATGTGTCACTGCCACAGATCTGCACTGGAAGATACGACCAGTTGAAGGTCAGGGCAAATCCCCAAAGCAGGGAAGAGAGGGGATTTTTTTTTTTTTTTTTTTTTTTTTTTGCACTGATGGACTATTTAAAAACTTCATTTTTCTTAAATGCTTAGCATATTTCATGGTGCTATAATATGAGCACTATAATGTGAAATCTCCATTAGCCAAAGATGGGTGCTTCAGTAATGCAATGGATATGTCAATTTTCTTGTTCTGGGGGAAAAAAAAAAAGAATTTTTGTAGGGATTTAAAACCCATGTAATATTCATATTTTCTATTTCACAGCACAATAGCCAGTGAGGAACTAAAGTGATTATACATAGCCAGAGTCAAACTCTAGGACTGTTATCTATTAGAGTTTAATAAATCAACAGAGGGAGAGCAGGGTGCACAAATACTCTGTGACCAAATTGAAGCTGTTTCCTAAGTCAAATATGTTTGATTAGATAAAAAAAAAATGGGATAATAAATATTTAAATCGAGGATTATTTTACATGAAATTACACAGAAAGATAAATCATCATGTATCTTCATGCATCAGTTTCATGCATCTGTAGTTTGAGGTCCTCAGCAACCAAACTTCAATTAACTTTCCAATGTCCAACTATTATTTTTCAGTCCAGAAGCGTTTCTGAGGCCAGGTGAACTCACACAGGAGGGAAAAAGGGGGCACCATGTAATTATTTGGCACTTACAATGTCCTACACTTCAGATTTGTGAGGATGGGGAGCAGAAAATCTGTTTACTATGGAGCCGAGTTCCTCACTCTCTCTCTCTCTCTCTTCTGTGTGGATGAGGCCTTTGAATAATTCATGGAGGGAGCCATAGGCATATGCAATGTAAAAGTGTTGGAGAATATCACACCAAAGATGGCATCTTCCATTATGTGCGCTGTGCCCGGCGTGCCCACAGACCTCACATAATGTAATTGGATAAAAGTCAGATGCTGCATATTGAGGAGCTACATAAGGCAGCAGTGTTCTTCAGAGTCTCTGAAATGTGCTAATTGACTCAAAAGCAGCTACAGAAAAAAAAGAGGATTGCATGGCTTATTGTCTTCATATATTTATCTCCAACACCTCATTACTTTTTCATGCAGTTACAAGAAATAAGTGGAATAAATTTACTTACTACAACTTGTGTTCAAAAAGCATGACCTCTCCCAAACAGAACAAGTGTGTGGGGGGGGAGGAGAGACAACAAGTCTTAATTTAGAACGTCGTTATTGTGATTTGGTCCAGCAAAGATGTTTTTGTTGTCATTTTACTTCTGTTGACAACTTGTCTCATCGAGATGTTGCTGACTGAAAATCTGTGACATGTGTTTTACATATCAAAACTGCCAAGCCTTTTATGTAAAGAGACTTCATCTTCACTGACAACATTTTTATTGACAGGTAAAGCCCTGGAGATTAGACATGGTGGTCCAATTAGTCTCTTTCCCCACAGTCGTATTTACACACCCGAAAGCTCCTGAAAGAAAAGTGATCAAGACAAGTATTCAGATCCTTCACTTAAGTGAAAGAGCCAAAGCTAAACTGGAAAATACTCCATTATTAAATAAAGTGTATGGCTATGCTCAGTAGAATGAAGATGTGA
>JAPZDZ010000025.1:23457559-23482893 GCA_029783805.1 Acanthurus tennentii | reverse complement strand
ATCACCGCCAGAGTGAAGAAAGACGCAACCTTAAACTGTTAAGACAATGCTGTCACTTAACTGTAACTGCAACCTTTAATAGCTCAAATCAGAACAAGAAGTCCTCAAACTAAAGTGATGAAACAGGTTGCCAATCAATACCTTCTGAGAGACCCCAAATTCATTTTCTTTACCATTTGACTTTATTAAATTTGGATAAGTTCCCTGATCTGCCAGTTTGGGCCACGACATGCCCAGACATTGAGAAGGCCAAAAATGATAAAAAAAGATGAAACATAGTCTGAATGGTTTGCAGAAATGCACAATAGCAGCATTTTTGTCTGTTATTGACTTGCAGCAGGGGAACATCTCCAACACATATTCATACCTAAACAGCAAAAAAAGGTTTCTCCTTGCAAAATGGTAACAAAAATTATTGATATGTGTTTTTTTTATCAATCACTTATGGTAAAGGTTTGGTACATTTATTGATATCATTTCTGTTAGTAGGAGAAATGATGGGAACCTCTGTCTTTTGGTTAAAACATAAAAACCTCACACTTCCTGGCCTTGAGAACAGTCTCTCTCTAAACAAGATTCCATAAATACTTTGACATCATCTTGACCAAAACTTGACTGCCAAAATCCAAAACTGATTTCATAATTTCTAAAAGTATTTCCGTATGATTCAAACACAAGATGACCCAGATGATGTTTCAGCTACATTTCTAGCAGGATTATTTACAACTTTGACATCTATCACATATCTACCCACATTGTTGCAACTCAACCACAGTTAGAGCTTATTGTTGAACCCTCCTCATGCATTCCTGTCATTACCCCTGGCATTTGACTTTAAGAGGGGTAGAATAACAAAGATCCCTCGACCAGATAGCATTATAAAGCAACCCACAGATAAGATACTAATGCTAAAGGTGCCTTGCAGTTGTGTTCCTCTGTGCGTTGCGATGAGAAAAGAAAAACTGTGATATCACACTGATACGGGGCTCTAAAGACTATGAGGCTATGTGTTTTTTTTTTTTTTTTTTTCCCCATGCAGGTGGATGCACAATCAATAAAATGGATTAGCTGCAAAGGTATGTATAAAGGTTATCACCAAGTTCTCCTGCTTGAACACAGTGTCGACCCCACAAAACAATTTCGTAATGTGTCGAGCTATTTCTTCAGAGAAAATCTGATTATGTTTCGCCCAAGCTAAAAATTGATTTGCAGGGGTATACATTATCAGAGGAAAAATGTGTCCTGCTCCACCAGCAAACACAAGGCTTGAATGGAATTGTTCTAAGTCTTTTCTCCGAGCTCCTGGTATCATCGCAACAGTCAGTGTCGCCTGTTTTTCTTTCAAGGCTGCAACAGTGTTTTTTCTTCTACTATCATGTACTTTTTTCCTTCACTGTGAGCCTTTTTTTTTTGGTTCATTTTGTTCATAGTATGATCATCTCCTCTCTCCCTCATTGCACCAGAGTTTCACCTCGACTCAGTTTCACTTGTTTAGTTCCACTCGCTGCAGTCCTGTGTCAACCCTCAGAGAGACTTTAACCGTGTGGTTTTCCATCACACTGACTGACGATCTAAACACCCCTCCACCCCAGTGATTCCTCTATCTCTCTCCCTCCATCTCTCTCTCTGACACACACACACACACACACACACACACACACACACGCAGTGACCCCCCTCAAGCCTGATAAAAAGGCACACCCCCCTCCAAAAAAAAAAAAAAAGGCTATGTGGATGTGCAGAAAGGCCCCTCTCTCCAGCTTTCAGCTTTTGTCTCTGATTATCCCTGCACACACACACACACACACACACACGCCTCCACGACCCCCCTACATCCTCGCCCGCACACACTCTTCTTCTAGACCTGCTCCAGGATCTTGAGAGTGTGCATGTGTATGTGTGTCCGTGGGGTTGGGGGGGGGTTGACTCTGACCAATGGCATCCAGCAGCAGGGCTTTATCCTGAAGCACACTGACAATGCTTTTCACACCTACTTACCACAGCAGCAGAGATGGGGGCGGTGGGCTGCATCATACCCTGGCCTAAAAGCAGGCTAAGGGCTTTTAGAAGACACACACAGAATGGACTCTTTAATTACTGACTCAAGATCCCGCAGTAGATTAAAAGAACCTCGCGGAAGCTTATTTTCATATCCGCGGAAATTTTCAATGAATATAAAAACGGTCATTGATTATGCCGTTAAGGGAGGGAAGTTAAGAAGGGAAATATAAAGTACATATAATCACATTAACTTGCAGTGATTAATGTAATAAAATGTGATCTTTTTTCCCCATCTGCACTGAACATATTCAGCACTGGGGGAGACATGCTCTAAATACTAAAAAGCAGTTCCTCAAAAGCCACTTAACTACTTCTGTGTTCAAAGACATCTGCCAAGGCAATGTAGATAACTCATAGAACTCCTTCTACAGTCAAGCAAGAAAGTACATCTGTACGGAGGAAAATGTGAGAAAAGATCAAAAACAATGACTCATGTCTGCTTTTTGATGGCTGTGCATTCGCAGTATTTCCAGCACAAATGATTTTATGTGTGTCTCCACTTCCAGACACACAATCAGCCTTCCTGCATGATCAATACTGAAGCATTTCTCAGCATTGATTATACAATTATAGCGAAGTTAAATCTGTGTCACACTCATGTAGAAGCATTAACCAATACAGCCTGCAGTGGAGACTAAGAGGAGGGAAGAGGCTTCCTCTTCACTCTCCCTGTTTTTTTTTTTCTTTTTTTTTTTTTAAAAAACCGTGGTGCTTAAAGTGAGCTCAGTGTAGTCCAGGTACTTCACTCAGATGATTATAATGCCACGAGGGTGCAATACATCACTCTTATTAGCCACACTGGAGCACAATGGTATCATAATTAATGGTCGCAGCAGGATTGAACGCTGCCCTGACATGGAAAAGTGGGCCTGCTTAAGCTCTACAAGGCATTTAAATATGCAGAGTGAATGGCACAGCCCAAACCCTCCTGCTCTAAGGACAGCCCACACTCATTAGCCTGACACCTTCCATGGCATTGATACAAGGACGACCGGCTATACTCACACACATACACACAACACAAATCACAAGCACATACTCAACAAAAAAAACAAAACAACAAAAAACGATGCAAATTGTCCGCAGCCACCAAATGTAAAGTTGCATGGTGATGTATGAAAAGAGCAATCTTGTCCCTCATCAGTGCCCATCACTTCTTTTGCATTTTTCTCCCTGTATTGTTGTTTTTGTCTTAAGGCTTAGTCTAAGCTGAATGCAGATGGACATATATGTGTCAGCAGCCATTATGCAAATGTTCGGTAATGGCGTTTGGGCTGTGTGTACGTGTGTGTGAGGGAGAGTGTGTTTGCAGCGAGTGTGCGTGCTGTGGCAGAATGTGGTGTCTGGTGGCTGTGGTGGGGTGTCTAGCACAGGGAAACTGCCTGCACGGCGGGAGAACAATGCACATAAAAGACTGTCGGACGGAGCGTCTGGAGCTGACGTCTTTCACATGGCTCTGAATGGAGCAGCAGCGGCAAAGGGTGTGTGTGTGTGTGTGTGTGAGTGTGCGTGCATGTAGTTTATATGCTTGTGAGTGAGACAGAGAGAAAAAAATAAGAGAAAATAATAAGAGGGAAATAATCAGAGTGTGTCTTCATCTCAGTCATGTGTAGTAAAATGCATGGTATTGTATGTGCATGGAACCCCGTGCTCTTAAATGCATGCGCAGGATGGTTAAGTGCTCTAAGATCACTGTATGATTGTGATGTTTCTGTCCTTCACCCGGCACACACTCTCCTCCTCCTCCTCCTTCTTTCCTCTCCATAAAGCCAGCTTTACAACTTCTCCTCAATTGCTAATGTGCAAGCTTCAGCTACAAGACACGCTACTCAACAGCTGCCAAATGCCTAAACCAGCCACTCCTCTCCACCCGGCTCACTCCAGCCTGACCGTACCAAGTTATCGCGTGGCTCAGTGCAATCAATTATTGTTGCAGTGGAATCATTAATAATTTCCTAATGAAAATGATTCTGTTGATCTGTTGTCTTTTAATTAAACATAATTAGTCGGCTGCTCGGAGCTGTGGTGGGGACTCCTTTAGGGTACAATTTTGTTTTAATACACTGATAATGAAATTTTTACATTGTGTCAGTTGTTTAGTTATTATTCAGTCACACTATTTCGCTATGTTCCCAGATAACAGATAATAACCCTCGCACCTCCTATTCGCCGCAGTCATTTTAAAAGAGGAGGGTTGAAATGAACAATTACATTTTGAACTGTAAGAGTGCTCTCCTCACAATGTTCAATGCTGCATGCAGCCACACAGCAGTGCAGGGAACAGTGCAGTGTGATGCTTTCACTGCCGGTGGACAAAAACTGAAAACGTCTCTGGCAGGACAGGCAGCATGGCGAGTCTGCTTTTATTTCAAATTAAAAAAAAAAAAAAAAAGAGTCAAGCAGATACTACATCTGTCCAAGCGGGTCATGTTAGTTCATCACATGCCGCAGAGGTCTACAGCTCTGGAGCAGCGGAAAAGAGCAAATGAAAGCATAAAAAAGGATCTGATTGTGAGGACTTAGAGAATATGAAATAATACAAAGACACAGCCAGTTGGCTAATTCGGCACTGTCCTGGCTTATGTAAAACGTCCTAGTTACATTGGTCAATTTCTGCACGAACAATGGGCTAAGTTGCTCTGGAGACTTATTGGACATGCTGTATCTGAATGTGGTCTGGCTTAAGAGGCTTACAGTTGAAAAGTTTAGGTGACCTCTGAATAATACCACATAATATGGTGGCATTGAGTGTGTATAGTTTCAATGGGATCAGATATCAGGTAACAATGGGGTAAGCACAATGAGGGCTCGCACTCCGAATGAATGAAGTCATAAATTGTACTTTAGACCTAAAAATGAAACTTGTCTTGAGGGCGTACGCTCAGCTGTGTTAGATTTTAGTGAATGTCCACTGTGGAGAGGTTTTATTTTAAGGGCACTGTAAAATGTGGCAGGAGTGTAAAATTTCCTCTGGAAATAAAATAAAAGAAACAAAATATAGAAAGTGTTAAGAAATCAATTTTTATTTTAGAGTCACTGCATTTTAAGTATCATGTTTATTTATTACAATGAACAGAGGCACTTTATTTTTTGGTCTCACTTTCCCCACCTTTCTACTGCTGTAAATACTTAATTAATCCAATAGGCCCCATCACGAATTTCTTTTCTCTGTCAAACCTATCCTACTTTCAAATGTATTGTTTATCAATCTGTTGTTTATCTGTACAGAAAATTCTCTACTGGTTTCTCTCTCTCTGTCTCTCTCTCTCAGGGTCCCCGTCTGTCACTCTCTCCCTCCCTCTGTCTCTGTTTCTCTCTCCTCATTCTCCAGTGTTACTGTAAAATATAATTACTCTGCAGACTTGCTGCCTGTTTCTATAACTTCAACGGTTCAAAGAAACTGTCGGAGTGTGGAGGAGAGCATTGTGGGAGTTCCAGGTGGATTTCTCGATAATGAGTTAGCGCGGTAGTAGACTTGAGAGTTTTAGTAATGGCTGGCTGCTAAGTCTCTTCCTTGGAGTTTAATGTAAAACAAACAGGGCCTTGCTGACAGCCTGGGTAAAAACAGATATTGCAGTTTTCCACTTCCACTTCAGGGCTCTTCCTGTTTCTCATTTGAAGAACGGGAATTTAAAGAAGAATTTATATTCATGAAATGGCTCTGTGAATCCTAATTTCAGACATTCAAATGCCTCAAACGCCACTCATGGTCTTTGACTTCTAATTTCTATAAATGGATAAAATGCTTCTGTCTTTCTGTTCATCTGGATAAAATGTTCCAGACAGGAAAACAGAGCACAAATCAAGGGGGAAGACATCGTTTTGCTGGCAACAGGAACTGTAGGATCCCAAAAATAGTCCAAAAAAAAAAAAATCTATATTTGCACTATATGGTTAGCTTGTCTTGGTGCTGATGACCAGGGGCACCCTGTGGGCGACCTGACTACACCATCCGGCTGCTTGTTACACTCTCCGGTGCATGTATAATACATAACACAGTGCTGGAGTACAACTCTCAGTGGAATCATTTTGCCCTGTCCTCTCTCCCTCTCCACACATTTCCCCGACTTTCTGAATGACAAGCTTCGGGGACAGAGGATGAGCAGTTGTACAAAATGTAATGCAGAAATCATAGGACAGAACACCCAACAGTAAGCTACAGCCACTCAAACCAATCACCAGTCCTTACTTAGAGATACTCCCCCATAGATTTACACTGGCAAGCATCCAAAGTGAACTGCTACTATCTTTGCAGGCAGCCATAAAGAAAGCCGAGACCACTGAAACGTGAGCCAAAACATATTTTGCAAGCATACTGTGTATTGAGATATTCACTGTTTTCCATAAGTAACGCATCTGTGGGAGCAATGAAGCAGCCTACAGAGGAGAAATAGCACAGGGGTGAAGATATAAACAATCTGGGCCTCAGCTTTTCGAGGTGGGAAGAAAGTTCCCGTTGGAGCCTTTTCCCTTTAGTCGATCCTGGCGAGTGTCGACTCGATAAACACTAATCCAGCCCTGCTTCAAAAACCGATGCGAAGAGGCTGGATTGAAAATTGAATTTGACAAAGATTTGATATTTTCGGCACGCTGACATTCAATTTCAATGTCACCTCCAGAGGGTGCCCACACATGTAGATTGGAATATTTAAAAGAAGGCGATGGAAGAAGAATGAGCGGCATAAATCGAGTCACAGTCTAGACGCGAGAGTCCAACGGCTGAACGGCATCAAACACTTTCACCACTTTCTGAACTTACTCCCAGTCCACTTAAAAAAAAAAAAAAAAAAAAAAAGTCGCCAGGAGCAAAATGTGGAACAATTTTGGACAGAGAGCCGAGAAAAACGGACACCCAACCAATTTATCCAAAGCTTTGTGGCAAAGTTGCTACAAAGCTGTTTGAGTCAAGTATGGAATTACACAACCTGAATTTTTTTGTACCTTGTGGTATCATGTTAGTATCCAATTTCTGATATTTATTATAGAAATCGCTTCAAAGTGAAAAGTTTTCATGATTTGGCATTATTATTAAATAAAATTAACAGTTAATCCAAAAAAAACCCATGATATATAATATTTCCATGATCTAACATGGTAAAACTTTGAAAAATGAAGGGAGCCAAATCATTTCCGTGCTCTTTGTTTATCTCAAACAAGGCAACTATGAGGTGACAAGAGATATCTAACTTCTACTCTTAGAGGATTTAAATTAATTCTTTCTATTCAGCCCTTTCTCTTTTATCATTTATCATCAGTTGGCAAGCGTAGGAAGAATCTCGTGGAGGATTTACTGTAATGAACTTATACAGCACAACACAGAACAACTCTCACAAGGGGATGTCTGGAGATGTTATTGTGTTTAATTTAATAAGGTCAAACTGGAAGTGACAAACAATGGAGCTGCCAGTGATACCCAGCTGAGGTGATGATGCGGCGCACGCTGCATGCGATGCTATCTCGAGGATGTGAGTATGAAGAGTGGCAGAGGAAATTCTCCAGACTTAACAAAAAAAAAAAAAAAAAAAAGTGAGAAATCCTGTTATTGCCCCCTTTTTTTGTTTCATACAGTTGGTCTCTGAGCAAAAAGATTAGAAGATTTTAAAGAAGTGCATAATCTTCTTTAACAGCTTATCAAAACTTTAATGATTTGGTGATAAAGAGCACAAAGTTAAGTAGCCGGTTAAGAGGATAACTCCCCAGTGCAGTCTAGTGATTAGTAGATGAGAATTGGGAGACTGAAAATCCGGGTTGCAAATCCCACTCCTGCCACTTATTCACTTTGAGGGAGAAGAAGCTCCATTTCAGCTTTGGGGGTATTGTCACGGGGTAATCATTTTTGAAAAGTGATAAATGGAGCCCCTTTCCTTCACCCTTTGGAATCCCAAACACATCTTTATTTACGTATTTATTTTGCTGTGTCTCTCTGGTTAACACCCGTAAAGACGCAATTATAGCTGCAGAAGCCTTGTGCTTTCATGAGAAGTGAAGCCACAGACTGTAGTGTCAGGCCTGTATACAGTTTAAGCATCTTCTCACACAATCTGCGACCTGCCAGGCTCTCCACAGATCCATGCTGGGCCGTTTTTTAATGAGGGTTTGCTGGACACAATGCAGCAGATTGAGGAGTTTATCTTTATGACAGTGCGTCATTTGGGTTTTTGGTGCTTTTAGGGTCTGAGCTGAATGAGCAACATGGATTTTCTGACAGATATGTTGTGTTTCTTTTTTACATATGAACATAAATCCATTTCTGCAGGGGCTTGTATGAATATGTTTGATTCATTGAAGATATACAGCTGAAGCTTTGGTGAAATAGCGAGAGAACAAATGAACCAAAATGGCAAACCTATCTTCACTTGAGCTTTGCTCGCTATCTGCACTGAGATAGGGATTCACTTAGTATAAAGAGAAAAAAAGAGGGCATTAATTACCTTGTGAAATCTAAAGACCATTAACTTTGTGTGTCAAGTGATGTTTCTCAGTTCCTAATCAGAGTTTTAGTGATATAAATTACTCTTTGGAGTAAAACAGATATGGTGTTGGAGTGTGTGTGTGTTGTTATATTGTGTGCCCTTGTAGCTGCATGCATGCAATTATTTGTGTGTGCTTGTGACTTTGAGAAGCAAGGAGAGCAAGAAAGAGAGAAGAAAAAGTAAAAGAAAGGACAGAGAGACAGACAGAGAGGGAGACAGGCATGAGTGGAGTGGATGGAGGATTGTCAGTGTCTTTGCGGCGGTGCTGTGGCATGGTGTGTTGCGTTGGGGGAGAGATAACAGGATGCCGGCGCTGCTTGCTTACCTTTGCTGTACACCACACAGTTGTTTTTGTTGTCTTCTGCTCCCTGCCAAGTCACATCCAGCAGCCACCTGGGGCCGGCGCTCAGCACCACCGGGACCGTGCTCTTCGTCTTCTGGACGGAGACAGATAACAAACACTAATCATTTGCTTATTTTGGTGATTAAAGAAACATTAATAACCGCTGAGTTACGCTCTTCTGCCGCTCTGAATGGCCATAAACAGACAATTTAAGAAACTATACAGCATGCAACTCAAGTCCACCCCAATCCGTTTTTTTTTTTTTTTTTTGGAAAAAAATGGGCGGGTTTTGTGTAGGTGTGCATGTGTGCATGTGTGTGTGTGGTGGCCTGCAGACAAAGACTGTACAGTGGTTTGAGTGGTGAAAATGGAAGTAAGAGCCTGCATTGTATCGAACAGGAGGAATGATCATCCAGGATTGAACCCAATGATTCAGCATCAGATCTCTTAGATTAGAAAAACATCTGAGGTGTCTGTGAATGTTGGAAAAAAAAAAATGGCAAAAAGAAAGAAAGAAAGATGGAAAAAAAAGGGGGGGGGGGAGAAAGAACGAGCCGGTGACTTTCAGAGAGAAGGAAGCGAGTGTTCAGCGGTGAACTTTGGGCACATTGTGCCTCGCTATCGCCAGGATCTCACTGTTTCCTGAAACAAGCAGGGAAGAATTTAAAGAATCAGTATCCATTTCAAAGGGCGATTGAGGTTAGAGTTTTTATAATATGCCGGAAAAATTATTCTGAATGTGTAAGGTCATTTTTCTTCTTGGTCAGAGGTCAAACGTGGAGTTTATTTCTTGGAAAGCAAAAAACAAAACAGGAGATAAAGTAAAAACATCCACCATAATAGATTCACATGGTGCAGTGTCACTACATTTGTGCCCAATGATTTTCCTGGTCTGTTTTATTTTATTTCAGTGCTCTTTTTCTTTTTCTTCTTGTAAAATAGTGTGTTGGTGGTGTTGAGATGTGTGCATGTGTGCATGTGTGTGTGTGTGTGTGTGTGTAGGGGGTTGGTGGCAACATCTCAGGCAGCTGGGTACAGTAGCCTATTACTCAAAGGCAAAATGTCAGCATTTCAAGGCCATTACTTTTGAACCTCAGGGCCCTCCTTCATTAGGATGTTACAGAAATAGTTTAGCTAAGAGAAAATGGGTTGGGGTGCAATCTCGACACTTCATTTCTTTTTCCATCTGAGGCAGGCAGCGACAGGACACTGTCCATCTGCCTAATGCAACAGAAAAATACTAGTTCTCTCTCGTGCTTTTCACTTATTTCTCCCCCGCAAAAGGCAACAACCTTCAAGGATAAATGCAAATGTCACTTGAGCATGTTAAAGGTCTGAATTGGCACAGATATGCACAAGAGATGAGCACTGTGCTCCGGCAGTGCGCCTGCATGCCCCCTCCTCCTCCTCCTCCTCCTCCTCCTCCACCCGCCCATTTCTCTTTCCATGAACTCTATCTAGTCTGAGGCTGGAGGACAAACTGATTTTTTGAGGGAGCATTATTTACAAATAGCAAATACATCTCAGAGAAACGATAGCAATCTGTTTGGATTTTTGTCTGCAAATTAGGAAAACAAATACAGAAACTAAATAAAGACAGATTTCTAAATAGTTCTTATATATATATATACATATATCTGCACATTGGCAAACTGCACTGCCAAACTGATCAAACACAGACAGTAAATTGTGTCTGTTGATATTCTTATTCCTTCTCTTGGCATCTTCTTATCCCGTCCTGGCAGCAGATGAGACAGAGAGGACCTCCGTAATTTAAGTCATCCGCGATTTTCACATTTCAAATTAGCCTCACAATAAAGTCTTCTATCTGGCTAACCTGAAAATCTCACACCCCTGTCAAAGGAGCAGAGCAGACCAGCCGATTGTTGCTAGGGACGACTATCTGAAATGGGAATCAGATTAACCCTTCCTTAGATCTCCAGACTGGAGCCATCTCTTATTCAGCAGCGTGAGGCCTCTCTGCCGTCCCTCTGAGCCTCTGGGAATTCATGATATTCCAGCTGCTCTTAATGTAGCCAACGGGGACAAAACACCACATTAACTAGACATCTTCCCACTGTTGGAAATCAGTAGAAATTTGTTAGGAATCACTGCAGGAATCACATTTGTTCCCTGCTATTTCTGTGAAAGAAACTTATTTGTATTATTGTGATTTAGTTGTTAATTCCCACTATTTTCTTTGCTTCTTTTCTGTTGGAAACAGGGCAGCCACAATATATGACAGTTTCTCGGTGCAGATTTACATAATGCATCGATCGTGACAATGGTGGCCTATGTGCTTTGTAAGCATGCTGCATGTAGCAGCCGTCACAAAGACAAAGAAATGCAGAAGAGCAAGCGCACACAACATATTTAGGATTAAGACACGCTGGCCTCACTGCAGGGAGGAGCGCCTGCAAATGCAAATGAAAACATTTGTACTACCAGATCAGTTGGCCAAAGTGGCCAGGGCTGGAAAAAAAATGCAGACTGACAGGCAGAAAATTCAGATTTCCCTGCAGCGAGGGAGCATTTGATGATCTGGCTTCATAGAGACAAACTCCTCATCTCCATAATAATCACACAGCCAGAGGAAGTGACGTGTGAACGTTCTTTCCTGTCCAAAGCAGAATACTGAGGGGGAATTGGTAAAATATGCTGACCCCTGTTGGATAGTTCAATATGTCATTTGCCAAAAATCTGTGCTTATGCAAACTGCAAATAAGCGTAATCTTCACTAATCCCCCATTCCAATTTGATCTTTAAAATGTTAAAAATGCAAAAAAAAAAAATCTCTTATTATATCCCTAGTGTTAATATAATATGTTTATTGAAGGTCATTTATAGATATTTATAAAAAACGTTATAAAAAACAAGTTAATGTTTTTTTTTCCTGTTTATAGAGATACAGTGTTTAATATCAGTTTACAGACTATCATCCCTGTCAGAGCCTGTAAAAGCCCCTCTGGCCTTCCTGTCTATACTAGTGTGTTATGGTTTATCCACCCTCTGCCTTCACTCCAGTGGTTTCAATACTCTCCCGCTATTTTTATTTTTTTTTCTCCTCTGAGCTCTGTTACCGTTGCTCGTGTAAGAGATACAGTGACCAAAACAGTGTAGTCAGCGAGGAAGTGATTACAAACTGATGCTCCAAATTCGCTATAAAATGAAAATCAATATTTCCACAAGTTGCTGCAACATAAAAGATAACCTTCATTGATTTTTCTAGACTTAGGCCTCTGTGATAAAATCTAATATAAATTTTCAGCCACACGGATTTGGATCAGAGCGGAGCAGGGGCTGAACGATAAGTTCCGTGCACATCTCTCAGAGTTGGATTTTTTTCCCTCCCCTTTCCCTCTTCCAAGGCAGGGCTGTACTATTTATAATTGGCCCTGTGTGAGCAAAAGCTTCTATCAGGAATCTGTTCTAATTTTTATTACTGAGAAGCTAAAGCCTGTTCCAGATAATTTGGAAATTTCAGGGGAATTGTGATAGAGCTGATGGCACAGCCGGACTGACTCCAGAAAGGAGCTAACCTGTAATAGCCTCTGTGGCTGCGCTGATTAAATGTTGCCATAGATGAAAGACCTGCCATCACCGCAATAAATTAACCAATCACACAAATCCCAAGTCGCTACTAATCCCTCCTTGATACCATGATCCTCTGATCAGCTGAAGGAGGTGAAGAAGAAAGTGGCTTGTGACACTCAGCCTTCTTCTAACTCCCTGCTTCCCTGTGTAAACAACGAGCTAATGATATCACCGCTGACCATTTCACCACTGGCTACTCTCAGCCCCCTTCATGGTCAGGGCAGGGCAGGTGAAATCGATACAAACCTTGGTGGGAATGATTATTTTCCTCATCGCATGTTTTTTTTTTCCCCCCTCCGCCAAGGTCACTGACTGGCACTGTATCCGTCTTGATCCCACAGCTGCAGGATTTAGACAACTGAGAGATCAAAACCACTGCGTCTGAATATCTCAAGACATTCACTGGCTTTATACATCCCGCTTTTAACACCCACTCAATATGAAGTTGAGCCATTTTAAAACAAAAACACCAGGGAAAATACTACAGTCGAATACGGGTATCAGCATCTTTTGAATATTGCATGTTTTTTTTCTCCCTTTTCCCCCCCAATAAAAAAAACTGCTTGCAGATATTGTTTTTTCCACTGGAAACACTGATAAATACATTTAAATTTCTTCCTTCTGCATTATGTGACCCTGTGTTGGCATCTTAGCAACATGTCCCAAATAAATTTAAAGTGCCATGTTCTTTTCAGGCGATACTAGCAGTGTAAATATAACAAAAAAACAAGCTTATGTATGGGTTATGTCAAGTTTATATGTTCTCTGTTTCTAACATGGGAGTAAGGATAAAGGATTTGTACCTGTTTTACCAGTCAGTTTACAGCAGACAGCACACTCACACCTTGATAACGTCCTTTGCAATTAGTTGTTCACTGCGATGAAACAAATTGCATGTGGTCAACTGGAAATTTCATTAAGGGAGATTTTCCTCTAGCCCTCGTTATCGCTCTCCGTATTAATATTTTCTTAGCCTCAAGGATGGATGGGTTGCAAGGGTCTTTTTTGTCGAATGAAACGGCCAGAGCTAACCTCACCGTCTGTGTTCTCCCACTACTATCCATGCTTGGGGAAGCAGTGTATATGCTTAGTTAGGTGCTGCATATTTTTTCCCTGCACCCTGAAATAAGATTCTCGGTCAACATAGTACATAAAGTGGGAAATGCCCTCATTTCTCAAGTCTGCTTTTGTGTCATTTTCTCCTCTTCTGAATGGCCATGGTTACATCTGCTGAAATGAAAAGATACCTACATACTGCTTTCATTCCTTTTTTTTTTTTCCTCCCCCCTCTCTTCCTCTCTCTAAGGCTATAGCATCTGCTATTGGGAGACTAAATAACAGAAATATGCAGGAATTGCACACTAATTCCCTTTAGAGATAGATCTTGGCTGGTGCCCTGTCATAAATCAGAGAATTTCGATATGAAATGAGGCAAGCTGCTCTAATCATTTCTGCATTTCAAATTGGATCACTGGCTCAATCGCTTGGCTTTTAAACTGCTTGCCTAAGAGCAAATGTGAGGTGGGAGATAATTCAGCTGAAATCTCTGCCTGCTCTGTGCAGCAGTTAGTTTACTGCTTGAGTGCAAGAGAATGCTTTTTTCTTCCCTTAGCCCATCTTTCTCTTTTCAACTTTGTTAAATTGACTTTTCATTTTGAAATCGATTAAATTGAGAGAGTCACTGCTGTTCCCAGAATCTTTAAAGGGACACCCATCACTGTGCGCATGTGCCTTTATTTGGCTGCTGCTATCATGGCGGCGCTATGGGGAATAAATATTTTCTCATTTAAATCACCTTTTATCCTGCTGACTGGACTGTAAGCATCAAAGTTCATGTGCTGCATTGGCTATTACTTATTTCTCTCTATTGCAATGCTCACAGTGGTTGTATTTATACAGAGTATGGGTGGCATTGCATGATTACTGTATGTTCAGCCATTTGTATAAGACAGAACAGAGAGTTAATAAAGCAGTAGTGATCAGCTGCTTGGCTTCTGATTAAAGACGATGCTTAATTGTTCACAGCACATCTGGAAATTATTTTGTTTTTTTAATTTTTTTTCTATTTTATTTTTTTCATTTTTTAAGCTGAATCTTCTGCTTACTAAATCAGGGAGAAGAAGAGAGAAGAATAGAGATTCAGGAGGAGGGGGTGCTCAATCTTTACTCCATTCTTGAGGACCTTCAGGCACACTGAGGTGCTCCAACTCTAAAGCCAAACAGTTTAGCGTAAGCTGTACCTGCCCTGAAGACAAGCAACCCCTTTTTCCCCTTTTTTTGCCCTGCCGCCTTTTCCTCCCCTCTCATTTCTCTTGCTTTTCCTTTCCATTTGTATCTTTGATACCCTTTCCTTTCCTTCCACATCTTTCTTTCCCTTTCATTTCATATGAATTCTTTTGCTATTTCCATATTTTCTGTCCCTCTCCTCTCCTTTCCTTTCCTTTCTCTTCCCCCCCTTTTCCTCCTTTAATTTCATTTCCTTCCCTCTTCCTATCTCCTTCCCTCTCTCATCTCCTCTTTCCCTTCTCCTAATATTTGTTCACCACCCACTCCACTCGCTACTGATCAGTAAAAAACTTCTACACGATTCTTCTTTACTTCCTTTTCTTCCTCAGCCCTTCAGCATCATGCAACAATGCCCCCAACTTTCTTTGTAATGGAGAATGTTTGGAGAATGTTTAATTCAACTTCACAAGTAAATGTGTGTGTACTGCCATAACTATGTATAATGCCTATGTCCTGAGAACTATTTGAAGTTGTAAACAAGAGAAAGCTGAATTTGTAATGCATATGCTCCAGGACTTAATCATGTCTTGCAGGTAGAGTGCACATATACACACGTGTAGCGCTTGTGTTTGGCTTTGGTCAGGGGACAGAGCAGCTCTGTCGCTTCACTACTCACTGTTTGAATTACTCGAAATATCCCATTTGAATTCAATTGGGAAGGACTTGTTTGATCTTTTGCATGTAAGTTAGGGCTGACTCCTCGAGCAGCAAAAAGCTATGTGAAGGAACATAATAGGGAACCCGGAGCCAGTAATGTTCACCTGTATGGATATTACCATGGCCCCTGGGGGTCAAGGTGGCAGGTGGCATATTCTCTGGACAGATCCACTCGTTCTCTGTCGGGAATAAACATGCGGATGGGGGGATTTCTTCAAAGAGGAAGAAAAGGGAACTCAAGAGTCAATCAGTCAATGGGGTCACAACAAATCCCTCCTCTCATAACCACACAAGGCAGACTAGGATCAGTCAGAGGCAGTCAATAAAGACAAACAAAAAAATAGTAGGCATGATGCTTGAATAAAGCCCCTGACTTTAGATAAACCTCTGTGCCCCCCTTTAGGTATTGGATTTTAATATTCTTTTGAACTCCCCTCTCCGGTGGAGTTATAAATTTCATGATGCATTAGAATAGCATCTACTGTAAGTGATTTTTATATTTCAGGAGACTTTCTCAGGCTGTGCAGCCAATCTCACCCCCTGATTCAGAAGAGTTCAGCTCCATGAATATTTCAGTGTACGAAAGGATGATTACAACAAACAAAGAAGAGCAAATTAAAAGTAATTTGGGACAAAATAGAAAAAGAAAAAAACACATTAAATGCAACTTTGTTCTTCTGACCATCAGACTGAACAAAGGTATCTGTGATTTGCATACCACCTGATCATCCCCATATTTCTGCTGTGCTCAATAGTTTGATCCTTGGGTGCACTTCAGAGAAATGGGGTCTCACTAAATCCACCGTAAAAGACCAACAATATTTACACCAACTTAAGTAAATAAGATAAAGATGGTGAACTTGCCCCTCACTAAATGCATTAGACGTGAACTCGCTTATCAGAGTCTCAGCACACGGACTGTTAAAAGATGGGTTTCCCGAGCTGGAAATGGTCTTTGTTAGCCAATTAGTTTGCTGACGACCCCGTGATATAATATTCCTGCTTTGACAGCCTCATCCCCATCCATCTAATGAGGCGCTGCTGGACCACCAGGGAGCGAATGGACACTGTCCAGACCTTCATCTCCTCCAGCACCTATCAGCTTTCTTATCTTCAATGCTAACCTTTTTTTTTTTTGTCAGAAGACTTGAATGCTTCTGCTTGGTTGTTCATCCGTCCAGAGTCATTCTGACAGGGCTTTGTCTTTGGTAGGCCTCGAGCCAACTAGGCTGAGGATCAGAGGGCTAAGGCCAGGACAGGGGACAGCAAGGACTTATCAAGGTCTACCAGCAGGGGTTTGCCTCCCTGTAGGGTGGCCATCCTTCTTTCTCTGAAGGAGGTGAAGCAAGCAAAGCCTCTGTGCTTCTCCACTTCCCTTGCCAATTTCACCGACTGGGAAAATAGGGGAGGAAAATTGCTGTGTTTCTAAGAGCGACAACGCTCGTGTAGAAATCTCTTTGCTGTAAATAATATATGATTTTGGAGATGTTTCAAATTCTCATTTCCCCTCCGTCTAATGAGTGGAAAAACACAGAGAACTCAAACTTTAACTGTTAAAACTTTAAGACAGCAGCTTTGTATTTCTGCATTCACAGCTGATTTTGAAATCGGTCAGTTCGCCACAGACACGACTCCGAATTCACTTTGTGCTGGAATACCAGGAGGGCTATCAGGGGCTGGCAAATGGAAACAATCTAGGATTATCTCCACCACTTTTCAAGAAAGTTGTTTCAACATATCACAAGTGCAGCCATGACAGTGACAGATGGCAAAGCAGCTGGCACCACTCAACTCTGTTTCACTTTTCTTTCTTTTTGCCTCTTCTTCTTCTCCTTCCTCTTGCGCCTTTGCTGCATTAGAAGTCTGTTGTGTATTGAAGTGTTGGGTACTCATTCATTTGGGATGACATATTGCGTACTGTAAAACAAAGTGAAATTTGTGATGCAAGGGAGTTTTGAGTTTTACCACTGTGGCCTGTCAGACTAACACTCTGTGAAAGCTGAAGTCTACCTTTGCCTATTTGTTTGTAAGGTAAACCACAGCTAAAGAGGCATCTCCACAAACCTGCTCCAAACAGTGCAACATTCAAATTCAGAAAACTCTTAAGATAAGTGTATGTGTGATTGTGTTTGACTTATCCAAGTCTTATTCAGGCTGTCCGTGTTTATATCCGTATAATCCTGTTTGTGTATGTTTGGGACATACAGAAATAGTGACATTTTGCTTTCACATTTTGGCTCCCTGATGGGCCAATGACAGCAAACACCCAGAGAGTTGTGAGGAGGGAAAGGGATACCCGGTTCACCCTCAAGTCCTGAGCCTCAGTGGGGCTGCCAGGCATCAGTGGTCCTGCTCTGCTGCTGCTGAGCGATGGCCCAGCACACTGCCGCAGGAAGACAGCTGCCTGTCTATCTATTACAGTAGAATGGCCACATCTTCAGTGTCTGTGAGGCCGTGTCATTACAGAGACTTGAGCAATGTTTCCTGAGTGTGAAATCTACAGAATAACACACATGCATCTTGTGCAGATCTGCAGGAAACAAAAAAAACTTGAGAACAAATCAAAGTACCAAATAAAGGCTTTTGGTAGAAAATTATCTTATGTGAGTAAAAACAATGACACATTTTGAAACACTAATAATAGATGTTTTAGAATCTTTTTTACATGGTGTGCAGTTGCTGCCTTTTTGCGTCACTAAATCTGTATACAAAACACACCTGCTGTACTAGAACAGGAACAGGGCAGTGATGGAAGAAGGATACAGATCCTTTACTACAGTAAAAGAATAAATATAAAAATGTAAAAAAATTCCCTTTGCAAGTAAACATCAAAAAATAAAAGAAAGACTATTTTAGCTAAATATACACTTGTCAGTATCAAAATATTTACATAGAAAAAATGTCCTACAAGGTACAACGTTGTTTTTACTGATGCATCAGTGCATACAGTATTTTACAGTAGCAGTGAGTCAAAACGTAACACAGCTGCTTTAATCTGTATACATACATTTTAATTATGTTTTAAAGTCTATTAATTGTTTTTTGTGTTTTTAAAAAATCTTTATCTGAAAATTTGTTAACTATAACTGTCTGATAACTTTAGTAGAGGAAAAGCATAACACTTCCCTCTAAGATGTAGTGCAGTAGAAGAATGAAATAGCATAAAGGTCTTTTCAGTGTAATTTCATGAAAAGAAGTGGTAGTGCTGATACTGCAATAGTGAAGAAACTGTCAGTGTTTAATATATTTATCCATTCTGAGGAGACAAAAAGGAAAGCAATGATAGTTCAAATTCTAATTTGTAGAAAAACTGGAATGATCACTTCCGTCAATGCTTTTGGTTTAGGTACATTTTGCATAAAAAGAAAATTATGTATTCATAAATACAAATAGTTCAATAATAAAAAAAATATCTTTTCTAAAAATTCTACAGTCTGATATTTTTAGCCAGACATCTAAACACTGAATTGTATATATTTGTGTTTTGATCCAGTCACTGTATCCTTGGCATGTTTGAGGAAAGCATGCAGCCATTACAGTGAGCACAAAGCAAATCAGTGAGTCCTGCTCTGCTTATCAGGGGACCTGCCATATCAGTTTGGGTAGTTGTGTTGTGATGTAAGGACAGCAAAATGTCAGGTTCACTTGTAGATCAAGTCAACCATGCATTATCTCTCAAACAGTGGAGCTTCGGCTGTGGCTATAATAGCTCTGACTAGCTGACTGACTGAGTGCTTCACGGCTAATACATGGAGCTGTGGGCGGCAATGAGTTCCAGCCATGCTCACAGAAACTTTGGGAGCGCAGGCTTGGGAAATAAATGTAAATAGCACTTAAAAAAAATAAAATAAAGAAACAGTGATTGAGGGTTTCTTTTGCTACAGTCTGGAATCAATTTTTCATCTGTCTCACGAACATCAGTGTCATGTTGATTTGTGCTAAAAAGCTCAGATTTAAAAGACCACTTAAATGGAATTTTCACTGTTTACAAGTGAAAACATGAAAACTATCGATAATGCCATTGATAAATATATGTATGACATTGAGCGAGGGAAAGCAGGCCAGATAATTACCATTTTACCCATCTAAAGAGACCCCAGCCCTGATATTGGTTTAAACCCAAGAAATAATTGATGCATGCAATCACAAATTGGTTCTCCGCCTAAAATTTGGGCCCATTATTTCATTAGATGAAGCCACATTCTTTGTGCCAAAATTATTTGTGTGTCCAACACAGAAATTCAAATCCTGTTAGTCCTGATAATGTCTGGCATTTTCAAACCATATCCAAGACAGTGTGACTTACAGATAGAAAGCACAGGCCACCTTTCAATGCAAACATAAATCAAAATGTTCTGACTTGAATTTTTTTATTTAGATTTTTTTTTTAAATTTAATGGTTTGTTTGTTTGTTTAAGTGCATGTGCATACATATTCTAGGCTGTGTATATATATATGTGTGTGTCATTTAGCAGCTATGCTACAGAGAGGTCCTATCCTGGGGTGCCTTCTTGCATATGTAATTGGATGTTACTGTAAATAATTGCCTGGGCATGTGCCAGTGTGATGATGGTGATGATTTGTGTGTGTGTCGGCTCATGTGTGACTGTATGTGTGTAGAAACATGTGTGTGTATCCTTCTGTATGTCTGTGTGAGTCTGTACGTATGTGTGTGAGTGTATGTGTATGGGTGTGTGTGTATGTGTGTGTGTGTGTGTGTGTGTGTGAGCGCATCTGCCCCATCCGTACTCCACTCTCAAGTCCCACTGATTCTCCTTTCCAGCCATGTTGAATCCTCTTTTCCTTATCAGGCGAGCCCAGGCCTGCATCAGGCTCTCCTTGCTATGACAGAGGCTACAACAATAGGCCTGCGATACCGCTGCTTAGCGCTGCGTTTCGGAGGGGAAACCTGCCACGGGCGCAGATTAACTACAACACACACACACACAAAATAGATTGCAGCCTCCAAAACAAAACATTTTTCAGAATGCCTCCTCTTGATTAATGAAGCAATGACAAGAAGAAAAATATAATTTCTGAAACAGAAAAATCCGCCACCACTTGTTAAAGTTTAGGGGTAGCTAACAATAAACATATTGGAGGGATAGGGTGGGCAAAAGGGGTGAGATAAATGGCTTGAGTGATGGGCTGAATAATTTCTGGAGCATTTTTTGGTTGCACAGGACTATATTCCTACCCTTGTACTAAATTACACAATAATCACACTCCATCGGTTGACAGCCTCTGCCTCTCTCTCTGTCCCAGGTGAAAATTAGGACAGTATCTTGACATTTTCGCTCTTCTGTAGTCTACAAGCTAAAGCTCTCTGTTCGCAGCTAAAAGCAGCACACAGTCTGCACACGCACGCTGAGGCGCTCACACGTGCCCTCCCACACATACACAGACACTAGAGTGCAACCCAAAACACAAACACACACACACACACACACACACACACATACACAAGGGGCATAGTGTAAACATGCGCAAACACACACAGGCATTTAATAGCAATTTTCACATGCAGATTTTGGCATAATTATGAATTCTTAACCCTCTTTTAGTGTGAGACTTTGAACTTGAAGAATTAATAAAGAGTTCATTTTGTATCTCAAACAATTGCAAATGAGAGAATTAGACAAACACATAACAGAGGCTGTTCCTCCTCATCTTTTACATGTTATTCCTCCTCTGCAAAGTGCTTCTCCAACACACATGAAACATTTCACCTAGCCTTAGAAATTGGCAAAATATAGCACAGTATTATTACGGTTATGATGTCTTATGAAGGGTAAAATTGTAATATGGTGTTAAGACTAAATGGGTAATTATAATCAATTAACCTGTAGAGTTTATTGACTACTGCCTTGAACCTTCCATATCACTGCCTTTGTATCAGGACCTTAGTATGAAAAAGAGATTAGAGCAGTAGATTTGTTTTATCATAAACCCTTGATCATGGAAAATTCAGCTGATAAACCAAAAGTATATTAAGATAGAAGACAAGACACAAAAATTGCCTGATAGATCTTAATCTGGAATTAAGTCATATGCATAACAATTACCATGTAATTTGCACTAAAAGCCCCTCAAAACACATAAAGGCCAGAATTCTATTGAATCCAGACTCATTACAGTGCACCTTGACTAAGCCCCAGTAATTAGCATTGGTAAGGCATTGTACAAAAGGCGACAACACCCTCATCAACACACATTTACAACAGAGCTCTAAATCTGCTGCTCATTAATAGCTTGCCTCCCAATCAATTATTAACACCTACAATAGAAGCCAAGCTCACCAGGGCCAGGCCTCTTACTTCAGGCAAACCAGGGGCCACCCTCTCCTCCCGGTTCTGTCCAGCATAGGTAATTACCACTTTTAAAGACACCTGCTACTCAATAGCTTCGACCCAGACTGTTAATTTAGCCCCTCGACTGCAGACATTTATGTCTGAGTGTCACTATTAATTTGCGTTAATTTGGAGAGTGTGAGGAACCCGGGCGGAGGCGTTGTCGGCAGCCGGCTGAATGTGCTCGTCGCTCACCTGCGCCGGGGCTGCGGCTGTAATTGGAGTCTAATGGTCTGATTGATCAGTGAGAGGAGTGAGGGATGAGACGGTGCTCTGGCAGCTCCATCAGTCAGACACAGAGTAGAGAGGAGAGGAGATGGAAGAGGAAAAGAGCAGAGAAAAAGCGGCTGACAACAGCAGCACAACGCCAACTCTTGAGGGGTTTTTTTTTCTTTCTAAATATTTCTTTCTCTCTCATTTTTTTGTCTTGCTGTCTGTTACTTGCTTTGAGCCCCCTCCTTTTCAGTCTTCTTCATCTTTACCTCACTTGTTATATTGTGCTCTGACCTGGGCCAGTTACATAGTTATCATTTCAGACTGATCTGCTGTCTTTTAATGTAGCTGAAAGCCTTCTGTTTCTCTGAGTTATGCAACGTTTTGCTACATTTTATTCTGTTATCTCAATTACTAGTGGTAACTTTCTCTGTATTAAGTCAAAATGTGATCTACAAATGATTAAAAAAAAAAAAGGATAACAAACACTGTAAAGACAGGCATATGAGCTGTCCAATACATGCAATGTGATTGTGTTAACAGGTCTGCAACAGCAGTAACTATAACTCCAGTCCCTCATGCCAAACTGAGCCCCTGGGGTCTACAGACCTGCCACGGCCGACCCATCAGCTGTGAAATCTGCTTTCCTCTTTGATAAACGGTCGAGATGTGACCCTATCTCTGGCCTGCAGATGCCCAGATTTCCTGTCATGCTTTTTCCCCTCTGTTTTTTCCTGTTTCCTCTGTCTCCCCAGTGCTCTCTCTTTTCATTCTTTCTCTTTCAAGCTTTACACCTCTCTTTCCAGGCCTGCCTGGCCGATTGCATGTAACGCTCCGCTCACCGTTCTTTCTCGGCATCATCCATCACTGCGGTCAGCTACCGAGGACTGTCGTCCACCAGCAGCCAGCCCACATCTACTCCCTCTCCACAGCCATATAGCTTGGCTGGCTCCAGCTTTTGCTCCCATTTGCTACCTCCAGGGACCAGTAACCCTCCCCTCCTCCCATCCTTACCCACCTCTCCATCAGAATCCACAGGACTACTCCCAAGATACCATCGAGCCTTGCATACTCTCCTCCTAAACGGCCCTACATGTGCCAAAGTGCTACTCCTGTCCAGTTTAATGCAAAATCAGCTTAAATTCACTGTGTTTTCATTATTTACTGTAAGCCACTTTAAGGAGTCATTACACTTTAGTCCCTCTCTGGGCGTGGTGCCAAGGATTGAGAGAGCTGTGCGCCGTACGTGTATGGCGGCCCGACAAAAATAGCTTGACCTCTAAAAAGTCATAACTTAAATGACGTGTCTGGATGAAGGGATAATATATGTTTGATTTCAGAGAGGGCATATCAATATCTCACCAGCGGGTCATGTGTTTCAAGCATGAGAGAGGTGTCACTGCTGCCATATACCTGACTGCCTTCAGGTAATTCATTCACCTCCATGGTTTCAAAAAAAATCCAAGAGGGTAAAAGGAGATTTAATAGTCTGTGGAGGTCACACTTCATAAGAATGACTGAGCGTGCCTCCTAGGTGAGGTAGACACCCATGAAGCAATGAGCCTTTATTTCTACTTCAGACGCTTTCTGACGCCTTCTGACCCTGCTCTGCAGCACCGGTTGCCCTGACATGCATCAAAACTAGCCAGGCTTTTTCTTCTTCTTCTTCTTTTTCTTCTTCTTGTTTCTCACCTCACAATCACATTTGTTATTTCAACCTCTCCCTCGCTCCCTCACCAGGTGAAGCATCGGAGTTTGTTCCCGTCTTGATGTGTCAGTGTTTGAAGATTGTGCACAAGTCCCTCGCCTACCACGAAAACAACTGAGATAAATGCAGCTCTATATTAAGGATGTAGCCAACGGCTGCATGTTTATCTAGCAGTTAGGCCACTAAAAGTTTGATTTAAAAATAAAAAATAAAAAAACAAATAAATATAATGACGCTACTATAAATGAGACAATCCCCTTGTGCTGGGCAAAAATATAAGTTTCTGGCTCATTCTGCGTCCGAGAAACATAGTAAAAAAAGTAACACTGAACCCTAAAAGGAGGCTCACTAAAACAAAACATGGCAGCTGGATTGACCTAGCCTTTAATGAGAGATAGTGAGAAGCCGCTAACAGCTAGTATCCTCTTTGAGAGATGAAACTTAGCAGTGGAGGGGGCCATGCAGCAAAGCACTAGAAGGGCCCCCAGGAGAATAGACACACATGAGATCCTTAAAGGCAATATGCCAAAGCTTCTTCTACTGCTTTTAATTGCGAGGGAGGTTTGGCATATTCTGTAACCCCTCTACAGCTTATTACAGGTGATGACCAGCACCTGCTTGCTGGAGAAAAAAAAAAGAAAACTGAGGAAGATCTGGAGAGTAGCAATGAATTCCTCAGAGGGTTGTTAGTTAAGAACTTATCACTCTTGCCAAGAGCAACAATCAGCTTATGCATCTACTTCAGCAGGTAGCGCCATGGATTTGTTGAGTTTGTATCTACTAAAAGCATCCAAGTAACAAACAATTCAAAGAGATGTTTTGCATGACATCACTGAGAGAGTCTGAGGGTCATATGAGGGACAGCTCAAGGTTGGTTTTGGATGCCTTTCAGGGAAATTCATGCAGAGATAGCGAGAGAAATATATGGAGTGTGTTACTTTGGAAGGCAACTTGAGGTGTTGCTCTGTCAAATCACTTTTCCGCCCAAGGATAACTGGCTTTACCCTAAGAGAAGCCATATTTCATGGCTATAATACCGCCTGAGTTATTTAAAGCCACTGATGACTTCAAACCATGAGGGGAGCTTAGAAAACAGTCAAAACTGCTCTGAAAATGATTTAATAAAGTTATGCGTTTCAGGAATCTGGGAAAATAGGGAGGAGGGCCAAAAATCCTTATGGACTTTTCCTTATGTTTCCTAACAGGATGAACGTGGGCTTGGTTATGATTTTAATGGGAATTTCTTAATTAATCCAAATGCAGAATGGAATATCAAACCCATGGAGGACTTGTCACTCCACCAGAGCAGCAGGTCAACACGAGCCTCTGCTGGGATCTTTGAAACAAGAGATAGCGAGCTGCTGTGTGCAGGCTAACATCAAAAATAATGGATTGTGACTTCATTCAATTGAAGCCTGGACCGAGCTCAAAATCCACCAATTAAAGTGTTTTGTCATAAAATATGCAGATTAAATGGTTAAAATGGATGCACTTCAAAGCCTTTTGTTGGAGGCCAGTTGGATCCCGAAAGAGTCACCTCAATTGGTTTGTATGTCAAGGGGATTGCCATTAATATAGTCTTTAGATGTAGGACTTCCTGGTTATCGCGCTTCCATGGCTGCTAAAGGCAAAGTTTGAACAAATAAAAG